>PVIH01008011.1:0-95082 GCA_004025045.1 Sigmodon hispidus
GTTCCAGCTTTTTTCTTCAGATTTTCTATTTCCATCTTTGCCTCATTTTGTGCCTTTTTTATTGCTTCCATTTCAGCTTTTATTTCAGCTTTTAGTTCCTGGCATGTTTCTTTCATAGATTTGTTCATCTCTTCCAATTTTTTGTTTGTATTTTCTTCTATTTCTTTAAGGCTATTTTTCATATCTTCTTTGAGAGCTTTGATGATCATCAAAAAGGAATTATTGGTGTTGCTTCCTTCTGGTTCCTCTTCATTGCTCAGTTCAGGTCTTGTATTTATAAGATTGCCACTTTCTTCTGGAGTTACCTTGTTGTTCTTTGTATTATTATGTAAGTTTTTGCACTAACGTTTGCCCATGTCTTCAGTGGTTCACGATTAGGTGGCTCCTGGTCAGTTGTGGCACTTGGGCTTGGGCGCCTCCTGTCACCTCTCTGGGCGGGGTCTGAGTCTGTCCTTCAGGGACCCCAGTCGTTATCTGTTCACTCAATTGGAGGTGGAGGTTGGTAGCCTTGCAAATTCCCTCAGCAGCAGCTCTGGGTATGGTGACAAGCACACTTTATCTGTGCCTGTTACAGAGTGCGCTGGGACTCACTCTGCAGACAGTACTTTTTCCTGGAAAGGGAACCAGAACCAATGGGAGCTCAACTCTCCCTTCCCTGGCTGGGATGTAGGCGTTTGGGCCTGGTGACCCCTCCTCACCTCTGTGCAGGGTCTGAGTCTGTCCTTCAGGGACTCCAGTTGTTATCTGTTTGCTCAGTTGGTATTGGAGGTAGGTAGCCGTTCAAATTCCCTCAGCAGCAGCTGTGGGTATGGTGACAGGCAGACTTTATCTGTGCCTGCTACAGAGTGCACTGGGACTCACTCTGCAGGCAGCACCCCGTCCCAGAAGCGGAACTGGAACTGATGGGCTATTTCTTTCTTTTATTTAGCATATCCTTCAGAGTATAATTTGATCTCTCTCTCTATGACTGCTTGCTCTGTAGAATTATGTGGTATACCTATAATATGTTTGTGGATATTTGTTAGATATTTTAAAAATCCTATAATATCAGAGGCAGCACATAGTCAAATCCTAGGCAGACAGCTCAGGAAATCCTTGATTCTTGAATACAAGGATAAACATCTGATAGTCAATCACCTACATTTTTAATCCCAGCACAGGAAAAGCTGGGAGTGGTGACCAACACCCTTAATCCCATAATTTCAGAGACAGAACTACTTCTGTTTCTATGAGTTCAAGGCTACACACCTCTTATCTTAACTTGGATGGAATAGGGTATATAAGGACTCATAGAAACTCAGCAGAAGAGACCAGGAGTGAGGCTGAGAAAGATGCAAGACAGTTTGGTGAGAATTGACTGTGGTGCTTCCTCTGATATTTCAGCCTTCCCCCGATATTTGGCTCTGAGTCTCATTTAATACATCTTGAATTAGTGCTACAACATATGTTTTATATTATAATAACCAAAAAATGTTTCATTTTACTAGAGACATATGCTGGAGCATTGTGAGTCTGAATTTGTACAGGTATTCCCATGATGGCCATAACTTCTAGCAAATGTGTGATTACAACATCAGTCATTTTTGAACTCAAAGCAGTTGCCAATTGAAATTCTGAAAATATATGTATTGTATGATGTACATATTTTAATTTTTCAAATTCTGTAAATTGAAACACATCAATCTGCCAAATTTCATTTCTATGTATGACTTTAAGATTACTTCCTGCTCATAATAGATTTTGGTTATAGGAAAGAGATAGTACATCATTTTACAATTTCTTTGACTTGTTGCCAAGTGATAGAGAAATCTTTTTTAAACATTTGCTATTGATATGATGTTTTAATGAAACTCAGAAGCCTCTAGCACATTTGCTCTTATTAATTTATCAATTTCATCATTACCTTTTGCTAAAGGATTTGGCAGACCCATATTGGATCAAATGTGTATTATTTAGATGGGATGATTCCTATTCCTGATTATTTCTTGTAACAGAATAAATAATAAAGTTTGTTTTAACTCATTATAAATAAAATCAATAGTTTTAATGTTTAAAACAACTCTTTCTATATATCGAGAGTTAGTGACTATGTTAAGAGGTTCTGTAAAAATCTGTTAATACCATCAGAATAGCATATAGTTCTAACTTTTGAACAGAATTATAAGGGCTTTGAGAAAAAATTTATAAGCAAAGGAATATCGGACCTATTGGTACTTACATTTTCTGATCTGTAACCTGTTTTTTCTAATTTCTTTGTATCAGTATAAAATGTAGGGGCTCAAGAAATTAGTTTATCCCATACAATATGAGGAAGAGTCCAGTTAGTTTTCTTTATAAATTCAATTCTTTTGCTTTGAGGATATCTGTTGTTAATCTCTCTCAAACAATTATTGCAAGATCGTTTTCAAGGTTCACTTTCTGCCCATAATTTGTCAATTTCTTCATTAGTTAAAGGTACAACAATTTCTGCTAGGTCCTTTTCTGTCAGTTGACAAAGTCTTAATTTTTCTTTAAAAATCAATTCTTTTCCGCATGTCTTAAATTTTTTACCCAGCTTATGTGGTACAAGTATCTATTCCAATATAATAATTTCCCTTTGCATTAAAATTCCTGTAGGAGGATGCTTAGAGGGTAAAATAACCAGAAAGAAATTAAGGCCTGGATCTACACGATCCACATGTGTATCCTGTAATTTCTTTTCCACCAAAGCCAATTCTGTCTCAACTTCAGCTGACAATTAATTCTCTTGGACTATTTAAGTCTTTTTCATCATCTAAAGTTTTGAACAAATTATCCAGTTCATCATTTTTTATTCCAATTGTGGTTCATAAATTGAAAATATCTCATAGAAATCTTGGAAATTATTAAGATTCTGCAATCTATCTCTCCTGATTTGTACCTTTTAGGGTCTAATTTTCTGTTGACCTATTTTGTATCCCAAATATTTAATGAAATATCCTCTTTGTATTTTTTTCAGGAGCAATTTGTAATCCCCAAGCAGGTAATTTTTTTCACTTCTTCAAACATTCTAATGTTCTTATATTTGAATCAGCCAACAAAATATCATCCATGCAATGGTAAATGATAGATTGTGGGAATTTGCTACATATCACTTCTAATAGCTTTTGTACAAAATATTGATACAGAGTGTGGCTATTCCCTGTGGGAGAACCCACCACTGATATCTCTTTATAGTCTGAGAATTATTATAAGTGGTCATTGTAAAGAAAAATTTTTTTATCATCCTGTTCTTGTAGAGGTTTTATAAAGAAACAGTCTTAAATCAATAACTATACTAGGCCATTCTTTAGGTAACAGAGAAGGCAAAGAAATTCCAGATTGTACAGAGCCCATTGACTGGATCACTTTGTTTACTGCTCTTAGATCTGTTAGCATTCTTTAACAACAAATACAGGAGAATTCCAAGGGCTCATTGATTCTTCAATATCCTGAGACTTTACTAGCTGTTCTAAGGCCTGTAATTTCTCTTTTGTTAAAAGCCATTGATGAACTCATATAGGCTTATCTGTTAATCATTTTAAAGGTAGTTTTGTGGGTACCTTTGAAAGATTTGCAGCTGTTGTGACTTGTTTTTATACAACCTACATAGCTGGTGACTAGTTCATAAAATACCTTCTAATGTTTTTTCCAGAAATATATGTTAGTTTATAGTTCATTTATGAGTTTAAAGGTATGTTTATCTGAGTATTCAGATATTGTTACAGTAAGTCTCATCCCCATAAATTCATAGCAGTATTAGCCACATATGGTTTTAATTTTTCTTTCTATTTTTCTGGCCCTATAAATTCAAGCCATTTTGCACCCTGTTTTACCAGGGATAATGTCCTGATTGCTCAAAACTGAACATTTACCTCCTAAAGGGGCCAATTTGGATGCCAAGTTCTGGTGGTAACAACATGTGTCCCTGTGTCTACCAAATTTTTAATGACAACATCATTTATTTGTATTTTTAACTTTGACCTTTGTTCCTTTATAGAAGTTTGCCAAAATAGTCACCTTACGGTTTTTCTAAATTGTTTGTTCTCTTCTCTATAGATTCTTTATTGTCTAGAGCAGTATGTTTTTTTAGTAGAGGCTTTAGTTTCTTTAATTGTTCTAGGAAGGTGTTTCCTCCATGATGGCAGGGTAAGACTAAACTATATTTGATATGCAGGCATTTCCTGAGGAAAAAGGTTCCTTATTGACCTGCATTTATTAGCCCAATGCTTTCCTTTGCCATACCTTCTGAATACTCCAGACGAAAGGAATGTTCTTGTGACTTTATTCCTAACAAAAGCACTGTTTCTGAGCATGCCTTATTTACAATCTCTTTTTACATGACCTTACCTTCCATAACTGTAACATTTAATATTTTGATTTTTTTCTTATACCTCTAGAAATAACCTCTCCTACCCAGTTATCATCACAGTTATAACATTCTAAATTAATGTAAATCCAGTCTTCTAATTGTACCAACCTTGCTTTTAATGGTTTAATTATTCTTTTGCATTGTGAATTAGCATTTTCAAAAGCCAGAGATTCAATTATTCTTCTAGCATCTGAATCTGGTATCATTCTGTTTACTGCTGCAGTTAATCTCTGCAAAAAGTCTGTAAAAGTTTCCTTGGGGCCTTAAATTAAGGACTCAGTTTTTTTCCTTATTTCTTCAATTCTATCCCATGCATAATCCAGGGTGTGCTTATCATATAGTGATTGCATTTCTACATCAGCATAATCTCCCTCATCAGTAAGTTGGTCTTGGGATATTTCTATGCCTCAATCTCTGCTTTTTTTTCTTTCTTTTTTTTTTTTTAACTGTTTTAGCCTCCTTCTTCCAGGTCTTCCACTGTAAAAGCAGCCAAGCCTCCAAAACAGCAGCAACCATATATAACCAGACCTTAGGGACAATTTGGTTTCATGTTGACCAGGAATTTAACATTTGTTTTACAAATGGTAAGTACATGCTGGGAACTGCAGAAATACAAAATATGAACTCATTTGACCCTGACAAGGTTGACCCATCAGAGCCAAGGGTCTTGGAGATAAAGCCAAAATTTCAAGGAGTTTTGGTGTTAATTGCCTTTGAATGTATTAAACTGTTTCCTACAGAGGATTTCTTGTGTGTGAATGCAGTTTTACCCATTTGTTATTTCCTTGATATTTAGTTCCCAGGAACCTATAGCAGTGTGATTAGTCATTTGTTGAGCACAACTTTCCCCATACACATGAATATTCTCTCTTATCTGTGTGTGAAAGCAGTCACACAAACAAGATCTCTTATCTTAAAAATCAGGTCTTTGTTCCTCTGCCCAGAGCACACCCAGTCTGCCTTCCCTGCAGTTACCTTTATTAGTAAACATCTGAGCAGGATAAGCCCTTGAGAAACTAACCTATTGGAAACTTTTTTCAGATATCCAAGGACACCTACAGACACACTGATATGTCCTAAATTCACCATCCCTACATAAAAAAAAAAAAAAAAACTATCCACAGCTAACTAATCTTATGTCTTTTTTTTTTTTTAGAATTTATTTTTTTATTAAGAATAAAGTCACATTTTCTATCTGTGTATATCCTTGTTCAAGGTCCCTTCCCCCTCCCACCCCCTCCACATCTCCCCATCTCCTCCCCAGCAAGGGCAAGAGGTCCCAAGGTCCCAGTATTGCTCAGTTCAGCATCCACTCCTGGCAGATCCAGTTTCCTCACCCCAACCTCAAGACTTAGTCAGGTGTTCCTCTAGAGGGAGTGGGCTCCAAGGTGTTTCAGATCTCAAGCTGTTCAGTGGTTGTGGTTTGCAGCTTGGACATGCTTTGCTTAAGCCTTTTTTTAACTCCTTGTACTTGAACCTAGAGTCATTAGCACAGGATCCTAACTTAAAGGTTTAAGGCAAAAGAAAATTTACCAACTCCTACTTGCAGGTATCGAAACATCTATTCTAAAGTGTTAAGACCTGAATAGTCAGGTCCAGCTTCCTGTGCTTGTACAAATCAAGCCTTTACAATCTCTCCTACAGAAGATACATTAGGAGAACAAAATCTGCAAGTTCCCCTTCATTGTTTACTCAGTCACCTAGCAACTGAGAACACCCACCCTTTTTATGACCCTAAGAATTCAAGCCCTGCATTGCCTTGTGGGGCAATCTACCTGAGTGGGTATATAAGCCTATGCCTTTATTGTCATGCCAATAAAGATGTAATAAGAGGAATTACTACAATTGTGTAGAACCCCTTACCAGTAAGAGGGATCATCTTACTGGACCCTGAGATAAAACTTTGTTGGGGCTGGCCCCAAAAGGTTTTTTAAGTGCATACCATAAGTGACAATTGCTTTATTGACTCTCTTAATTTGTACTAGAGCCCAACTAACTTCTGTATGATTTTTATCATTTTGAGATTTCTTTAAAGTTACACGATATACTAATGTTGAGTATTTGAAAGCCTGAGGGTGTTTTTGTATAATCTTCTAAGACAAAATTTAAATTTGTTCTTTAAATTTCTGTATGGGTTTGAATATCTTTGTGTTTCTCTTAACAGGCTTTTCTAAGACTTTCTTCTTGGAATTCACATTAACTGACTTTTAAAATAATAAAACAGAAATAGTCAAACCAATACTATTTATAATAAACATGATAAACATTATGATGATAATCCCATCTACATTATTTATCTTCTCCTTTACTGGTTCCCGTTTCAAATCATCTAGAGTAATATCAAAGAAAGACCAACCATCCTTCATTGCCTTCAACAAATTCCACTTTTTTAAAAAATCCAATTTACTCGCTAAACTTGTTGTCAATGATGATTCAGATGACTGTGAAGTGGGGTAGCTACCTAGCATGATAGCAGCCCAAGGAGGGTATTAAAAAAAAAAACTCACCAGAAGAGAGGGGCCACCATGTGAAAAACTTACCTAGATGAACGTGGAGAAGAAGCACATGTGACCTTGAGGCATTGGGTCATA
The DNA here is from genome assembly GCA_004025045.1 of Sigmodon hispidus. Classification (NCBI taxonomy): domain Eukaryota; kingdom Metazoa; phylum Chordata; class Mammalia; order Rodentia; family Cricetidae; genus Sigmodon; species Sigmodon hispidus. Next base: position 6,961 of record PVIH01008011.1, read on the forward strand.
GGGAGCATTCTAATCCAGGCCATATCTTCCTTGGTAAAATTGGAATTTTCTGGCAATGCTGGTGGCCCTGGGTCCAGAAGAACTGGTACTAGAGTAATTGCCATTACCACTTTCTGGGCTGCCTGATCATCCAGGTTGTTACTCCTTTGTATCAGCCCATCACTCTTTTGGTTGTCCAGACAATGGATTATGGACAATTTTAGAAGCCCTCATAAGCCCTAATTTCCTCTTTGGTTTTGATAGTTTTTCCCTCTGTAGTTGAAAGTTTCCCTTCTTTATATGTGGCCCCATGGACACAAGCTGTGGCAAAAGCATAGTGTAGATATTGATCTTTTTTACATGTGCCAGCTCTAAAGCCTTAGTTAGGGCTATTAGTTCTGCTTTTTGAGCAGAAGTCCCGCCAACATTGGTTCTGCCTAAATTACCTTGTCCAATGTGGTGACAGCCTCTCCAGCATACCTTATCCAATTCTTCACATAGCTGCTCTGGTTATAAAACCATGTCTCCTCTGCATCTGGCAGTGGCCCAGTCAAGTACAGTGAGCCTGAGCCAGTATCCCTGTGTAATCATGTAATGGTACCTCTAGATCTGGGCTGGGCAGCAAGTAGCTGAGTTCAAGGTCATTAGAACTTGAAAAGTTATTCTGGCTGGGTTAAGTAAGCAGCAGGGCCTGGTAATGAGCCATAAGAGTATTTCTTAGCTGTTTAAGAACCTCCTCTAAGGCATGTGAGGTAACTACCATGACGTTTTGTCCCAAACTCAGCTTATCAGTATCCTTGACCAGGAGGGCTTCTATTGCTATACTGCATAGATAGGCATGAAGCCCACGCTGCCTCCATGGAACTAGTTTTGCTGACAGGCAAGCTACTGGCCATTTTCAAGACTCCAGTGTCTGAGGGAGCACTCCCTTAGTCACCCCTTTACATTCACTACAAACAAATAGAATGGATTGGTAATGTCTAGTAGCCTGAAGGCTAGGGCTTCCAGAAGCTTCGCAAAAGCCTGCTGTTTTTCCTCAGTAAAGTCTTATCCTTCCTTAGTGGTTTCATATAGTGGATTCACTAATTTAGTGAAGCCAGGGATCCACAAATGGCAGAACCCAGCAGTGCCTATGAATTCTGTCGCCCCTTTAGCTGTGATGGGAGTGGGGATTTTCAGTACAGTCTCCTTGCATGCATTGAAAAGCCATCTTAGGATATAACCCAGATACACCACCTGCTGCTCACAGATCTGAACTTTCTTTGCTGAGGCTCGGTATCTGAAGTCCCCAAGAGTCTGTAACAAGCATTTTTTCCCCAGCAGCAATCAACAGGTTATCTACATACTGTAACAGACTGATATCTGGATTTGGGGAATGGTACTCACCAAAGTCTTTGTGGAGGGCCTCATTGAAGATAGTTGGTGAGTTTCTGAACTCCTATGGCAATTGGGTCCAGGTCAGTTGCCCACTAACCCCAAACTCAGGTTTCTGCTACTCAAGTGGGAAGTAAGGATGGCTCCTGGGTACCAAGGGCAGACTGAAGAATGAATCCTTGAGATCTATGACTGTGTACTACTGCTGGTCCTGAGGCAGGGTATAGAACAGAGTATACAGGTTTGGCACCATCAGGTGGATATCTATAGCCCTCTTATTTACCTCTCTTGAGTCCTGGACTACCCAATAGTTTTTGGTGTGTGGTTTTTTAACTGGCAGAAGGGATGTGTTACAGGCCAATTGATTGAGCTTTAAATCTCCCATTTCCAATAGCCATCTGATATGGGCAGTTATTACATTTATGGATTTTAGAGGCATTGAGTATTAGTGGTCCTTTATGGGATCTGCACCTGCTTTGATTTTCACATATACGTATACTGGGAGGGGGGGTCAGTGGGCTGCCAATCCCATGTGCACAGTCTTTGACAATGCCAAGAGAAACTCTTGGAGCCAGATCTACATGGACTCATTAGGCTCTGGAAGCTTCTGGTGGAGCTAATATTCTTCCTCCAGGTCATGTGTCATCAATACCTGGAGTGTTTGGTCATTGTAATGAAAATAATTTTGTCCCTTTCCAGAAAAATGAATTTGTGTTCACATTTTTTTGTGAGCAAGTTCCAGCCTAGAAGTGGGTATGGACAGTTGAGTATTACCAGAAATGAATAGGTTATCCTTCCACCCATTTTTGGATAGTCCATGAGTAGGGTTTAGTCCCTATGGCCCCCTGTACCCAGGTTCTTTTGTTAGATAGGGGACCTGCTGGCTCCAACAGTACTGAATTCTCTGCCCTGGTATTCACCATAAAGAATATATTTTTCCCCTCTACTTTCAGAGTTACCCTGGGCTCAGGGAGGAAGGTCCAAACCCTGACCTTTCTAGTCAATGTCCAGCTGAAGGATCTTGATCTTTTGTTTTTCTCAGGGTATTCCTTAACCCAATGTCCTCCCTCCTTGCAGTACACACATTGATTCTTTCATAGCCTAGGCACTTTTTGTTCTTTGTTCCTGAACTGTTCCCTGTCTGATCCTGTTTGTTTCTGCCCTTGTGGGCAGCTGGTGATCCCAGTGCTGGTTAAGATATCAATAAGCTGCCAGTAATATCTCTTCTGATGTGCCTCTAAAATTTTGGCAAGCCTTTTTTCCTGTCTCTTTTCCTTTTATATTTCTTTTTCTTCTGCACTCTCCTGGTGTTTTAGACCCTCTTTGCCACCATCATTAACTCTCTCTCATCCCTCTTTCTCCTAACCTGTCCAGTTTCTGAAGTTTCTTTCTGCTGTCTGGTGATGCCTGATTCACAAAGGCAAAAATTAGGTTAATTCTATCCCTGGTGCTTCTGGGTCATATGTACCATCTGAAGGCCTCCTGTAGGTACTTTTAAAATGCTGCTAGGCTTTTTTTGGCTCTCTGCCTTATGTCATATATCTTACTCATATTGGCAGGCTGTCTACTGCCTTGCGACCCACCAATTGAGTTTGGCAATAGACCTTGTGTTAGTGTGTGCCTCCTGGGCATAGCCGTGCATCATGTTGTGGCCATACCTCTGCATGCAGAAGCACTCTGACAGGGCACACCAAACCATGCCTGGGGGATGTCTACAAGGTCACACTTTAAAGAGCTGCAACCATGTGGCAGACACTCTCGTTCTCTTTCTTTCTCTCTCTCTCTCTTCCCTTCCCCCACCCATTCCACCAAAAAATTCAACATGGCTTCCTGGCAGCATGGCAGCATGTTCCATCCTTTCACATGTGAAATACTAACATCTTGAGCCTCTCCTTACCTTCTGTGGTGTTATGGTCCCAGTTGGACCTTGTGGTTGGGAACCCAATATCTATGATCACAGGGTCAACAGCTGGCTCATCATTAAGCCCAGAAACCAACTTGTGGACTTCCAGGATGATCTTACCCTGCTCTTTTGTGGTAAAGAGTTCCTATAACAATTGTTGATAGTTGTCCCAAGTGAACTGGTGGGTGAAAAGAACAGTTTCAAGGAGGTCACTAAGGTCAAGTGGGTTCTCAGAGAAGCAGACATTCTATGAACACCAATTGTCTGGGTAACTAGTAACAAACAGCAAGTAGTGAAACTAATTATTTCCTTCCTCATCTGGTGCTATGGCCAGCCTTGGAGGCAATACCACAGAACCCTGGGTTGGAGGCTGCCCCCCTCTGGCTCCATGTAGCTTGAGTCAGGCCTACCTCTGAGGCATGATCCCTGGCATCCTAGCCTTTTCCCCTGTGGGACACAGAAGCAGAGGCCTTGCTATTGGGAGTATATAGGGAGGAGGAAACATGTCTTCTTCAGGAGTGGCACCCTGCAAGGTTGGTGTGGAAGCTGGATTTCACCTCTTTTCTGCTGCCAACATCTTTACCTATTGAGGTAAGAAAGGTTTAACCCTTTGATTTGAAAAGTCTCAATCAGTCCCCCCGCCTCCCCGCCAGGTAACTATATATGGTATCTGATCAAGGTGGTCATTACACAGGCAAAAAGTAATTCCTTCTACCTTGCTAATGAGGATAGCATCAAAGGTACCCATCTGGAGGCCACATGATGTTCAATGACAGCCACTTTGAGCTGCAAAAAAATATTAAACTTACCTTTACTAATCTCAACACTGTTATTATGAGTAGTGTCCTTTACATCACTCCAGAGTGTTAGGCATAAGTCCAGGGGCGAGAAAGGAGTCTGTCCCATGTTAGTGGTCAGCATCAAGCATGAGTGTCACACACAAAGACTCATGTTGGTAGGATCCAAAAACAGTGAAAATGGGAGGTCCTTCACCCTCGAGAAGGCATTTGGAATCTATACAGATAATGGAGTTCAGAACATCTCCCAGATTCCTGCAGTCTGAGCCCCGCAGCTTATTATCTGCTTTGGCTCCATCGATTGCCTCAGACAATTCCACATCTCCAACTTAAAGAAGTCAAAAGTCATGGAGAAAGACAAAGACAAGAGAAGACAAAAATAGAGACTCACCAACTGGTCCAAAACCACAACTCCTGGTTCAGGGTCCAGGAGTTGTGAGGGATCCTGGACAAGCCCTCAAATATTATGTCCACATCATGAGACCCTCAACAAGACCACCACAGAGCCATCTTTCTGATGCAAAAACAAAGGTTTCTTTTATTTGAGCCTGAGCAAGGATCTTGTTTGAGATCCAGTACAATGAATGAAAGAGGAAGCCCCAAGCCTTGATTACAAAGGGCTTATAAAGATACCACAAGTAGGGAGTTGTACATCTTGGTGTTCTAGCATTGAGGAGGAGGCATTGGGTGAGGTAATCATTGGTCAGGCTATAGGTGAGAAACAACTAACAGCTAGCAGGATGTCCGCAGAAACCCACAGGACACTGACAGGACGTATGGCAGGATATAGGATATCTGCAGGGACATCTGGTCTTTGTTAAGTTTTACTGCCCTGCATCCTGTTTTATTGAATCCAGGATATATGTTTTGAATTCTGTTGTCACAGCACATTTTATGGCTTGAGTTCAGTGCCCATTCACCAGCTGCCTCAAGATGAAGGCCTGTTCTCAAGACAGCATTGGTTCTGCTCTTTCAATACCAAGGTTAAATCAAGATCAGAGAAACAATTTAAATAGACCTATAACATAATCCCTGGTGAGATAGAAGCAGACACTGCAAATCCTCTGTAGCTTACCAGTAGGTGGTAGTTGTCCAGATGTACATCTATTTAAATTCACTGAACTGATCCCTTAATGTTTTAGTGCTTTACTGTATCCATATTACACCTCAATGAAGAGGTAACAAAATAAAGTCAAAACAACAAATAAACAAAAGTCACCTGTCTGGTTTTGAGTTTGAAAGACACTAGTACAGCAGCTTTGGAAGAGGCAGATTTGCCCCAAGCATTCTGCAACAACCTGCCTTCCCAACCAACATTTCCCATCTGTACCATGAGAACAATAGATTTTTGCAAGATGTTGTAAATGTCACAGAACAATTTTATAAGTAAATTATCTGAAACAGACCTGGTATATAATGCCACTCAGCAAATGACAGTGACAAAAGCAAGAGAGAGGGGGGAGAGGAGGGGAGGGAGGAGGGGAGGGAAGGAGTCTGTTATAGAATGTTAAAAACATGTTACATTTGTTTATGATATGGAATATGTGTTTAATGATGCAATTATGTGGTGCATTCTTTTATGTCACATTCATTTATCTCTGTGAAGCTGTGTTACTTTGCCTGTCTAAAACACCTGATAAGTCTATAATCAGCCAATTAGCTAGGCAGGATAAAGCATAGGTGGGGCTATCATGCAGAGAAAATAAATAGAAGGAGAAAAAGAGAAGATGGGAGATTGAGAAAAGGAGAAGAGGAAGATACCAGGCACCAGCCACTCAGCTACACAGCAAATGATGGAGTAAGAAGTAAAGAAAAGTATATAGAATAGAGAAAAATAAAATCCCAGAGGCAAAATGTAGACAGGATAATTTAAAAAGGCTGGCTAGAAACAAGCCAAGCTAAGGCCAGGCATTCATAAGTAAGAATAAGACTCCATATGTATTTATTTGGGAGCTGGGTAGCAGCCCCCTCAAAGAGCAAAGAGTAAGAAAACAGAACACATCCTACAGTCCATCTCGTATCCTGGATTTTCCTCCAGGCTACCTTTAACATGTATTAAGTAGTAACAAGTGTCATGCTCCTGCTTTCCCAGGAACATGTGAGCTAAGTAGCTGCGTGTTTTAATCAGTCATCACAGAGATAATACTTCATGTACATCAATAAAGGGTTGGAACTTCAAATCACAAGCTGACCACTGAGGCACTATTTCAGAAAAGGTGGTCCAAAAAGGTGAATCCCAGCAAGGAAAGACAGTGAGTGTTTAGAGAATATTTTAGGCATATGGAAAGGAGCAGACCTGGTAGGGTGATCAAAGAGTAAAATGAATTCAAGGAACAGAACAGAAAAAAGAATGGATCAGAGAAATCATGGAGGGAAAGTTTAGGTGTCCAAGGACCATGATAAGAATGCAGACTACACTAAGGAAGTGAGAAGCCACACGACAGTTCTGAGCACTGGAGTGAACAAAAGTAACTTCAGCTTTCAAAAAGTTGCTCTAGTTGATGTTTTATAAAAAAGATTGTGTAGTGAGAAAGACAGAAGCAGGGGAAAAAAAACCTTGGTTACAGAAGTAAGGAGCTTACAGAAATAAGAAGCTCACTGGCTGTCTTTAAACCCAGCAAGATCCGAAAATACCAGCTTCTGAAGCCTGAGAGAATCTTAAGGAAGAAGAAACAGATGGCTCACATCCAGGGGTGAGACCATAACACTCAGAAGTTCATTTTGATGTAACCAGGGAAACTACACTTGGAGAAGATAATGCTTGAAAGTCCCCCAAATGTGGATCTGATATCAGAATAGTTGGGAACAGGGAAATGGATGCCTACCTTTCCCAGATGTCTGTGGGAGTGTCTAAACCTGCCATGGTGGGAGAGAAAGACATGGAGAGGCTGCCTACCCTTCCCATATCAAGGTATCAACATGAGTTTCTTTGAGGCTCTGGGAGACAGTGAAGGATGACCTGGCTCAGGTTACTTCATATATTGCAATTTCCAGTCAGAAACAGAGAAATCCAGGAGGTGAAAAGGGAAAGAGAGACTCTACAAACAAGGGGAGGGCAGCTGGGATGTAGAGTAAGCCTGGAGAGTAGAGCTACACAGCCCCTCACCTACTTTTATTAGAGTAATCTTACATCTGGATTCCCTTATCTCCAGATTACACTAAGGGTTCTCAGTGTTTGTATATATTCTCCCTCCTCTTATGATCACACCTGCAGGTAGCAAGAGATTAGTAAATACAGTAAAATCATTAATAAGAACTATAGCAAAAACATGTACTGTTACACCTGCCTTTACTCAGTGGACCTTGAGCTTCTGTACCTCCAAACACATGCTGGGAGATCTCATACTCAGAGGACTGCATGACATAGGACAGTGTCACTCATTTCCTACTGCAACCTAGCTTGTATTATAAGGGCTCTGGATATTTGCATGATATTTATAAATAATACTATTGCCACTTATGAAAATGAAGGCTTGTAATGGGATTCTGTTGTCACATTATAAATAATTGTCTTGCCTACTGGTTTAATAAAAATACTGGGGGCTGGAGAGATGGCTCAGCGGTTGAGAGCACCGTCTGCTCTTCCAGAGGACCCGGGTTCGATTCCCAGCACCCACATGGCAGCTAACAACTGTCTGTAATTCCAGTTCCAGGCAAACACCAAGGCAAATAAATAAATAAATAAATAAATAAAGTTAAAAAAAAATTTAAAAATACTGACTGGCCAAAGGCAGACAGGAAGCGTGGGTGGGGCTACCAGACTAACAAAACATTGGAAACAGGAAGAGCAGAGCAGAGATGCCACAGAGAAGCTAGAGAGACACTACAATGAGATGCTAGCAGACACAGAGCAAAGAAGTTGAAATGCTGCTCTGAGGCAAGGTACCAAGCCACATGGCTAAACAAGATAAGAATCATGGGTTAGTTTAAGATTAAGAGTTAGCAAGTTATATGCCTGGGCCCTAGGCTGATCAGCGTAAAATTAATATAAGCCTTTGTGTGATTATTTCATGTAAGCAGCAGTGGCGCTGTGAGTGGGTCCAAATCTGAGGGCTGGGCTAAAAGTCCAAGCCAGAAACCTCATACTACAAAGGTTTTTTTTTTTAACTGAAGTAATCACATAGAGAGAAGGTCACTTCTGTCTTCTGCTTGACTGCTGCTGGCTTTATTTGATCATGACAGAAGTCTGTCTGCAACTGCTTCCATGAGGAATGATGAAACCTTAGTGAAAGAGCAAAAGTGAGGCCCAGAGCTCCAGCTACTTTCAACCTAATGGATAATGGTGTAAATAAATAGTAAAAAAGTAAAAATAAAAATGCATAGTGGATGCATGGTTACATTGTAAATTAACATAAATCAATGTGGACACATTTTGATACATACACATTTAGTATATGGTGGACTGTTGGGTCAGTTTTATACCATTAACTGTGGGATGGAGAAGGCAAACACACAAATTATTATATAATTCTAAACTGAGCTAAATGCTACAAAGCATAAAAATAAAATGTAGACAGAGAACTGTACGCCTGGGACTTGGTGCATTCCTTGGAGCGAGAGAAATTTAGGATGATAAGCGAAGCATAAGAGAACAGAGCAGGTGAAGCATCAGAGTGTGTCAAACAGTTTGTTTGCCAGAACTGTGAAGACAGCCAGTACAACTGGAGCTGAAAATAAAAGAAAGATGTTAACTTAAGATAAAGTCACAAAAGGAAAATCCTTGCAGACTTTACAGGATGGTTCTCTGAAATGAACCATCTTTACAGGATGGTTCCAAGTGAAATGAGAAAATGGAAGGCTTTAAACATCAATGCCCCATGTTTTAAAATGCCATCTTAGCTGCAGATTCTGCATTAGATTGGCAGTACTGGTGTCTCTATTTTAGGATTGTTATTGGCATGGTGACAAGAAAACCAAAACCTCTTCCCTTTTAATGTCACAGGCTCTAGAGGATGAAGGATTCTCCCAGTCACAGTTTCAGTGATCTCAGAGGTTCTAGAGGATGATGAGCTCTCCCAGTCATAACCCCAGTGTCGTCACTGTGCTCATGGTGCCCAGATTCCCAACACCCTATACTTCCAAGGTCTGTCCTACCCCATATCCAATTACGCTTAAACTAAGCCGTGATTCTCCCTGTCAGCCATTACACATTCAAGTGAAATTCTTCATCTTCCCCTCAAAAATTGATGCCACTGTGACTTACTATCACATTCCAACCACCCAGACAGATGTCCCCTGTCTTTCTTCCTCTAAATACTGCAAAGTCTTAGAAGTGTGGGTTCTAGATCAGATTACTGAGGGCATTGGACTTCTGTAAGTACATGACACTACTTCCCCTGTATTTTACATTTTATCTCAGAAATTTCTTTTAACTTCAGCCACCTTAGAAAGATCAAGAATTATAGCCAATCATACCAATAACTTTGGATGAAATTGCCCAAATCCAATGGACTCAGCAGCAATGAACTGAAAAATACATGTGATCTGAAACTTTTTTTTAAAAAAAAAATATAAAATAGAGTGACAAGAAAAAAAGAAATATGTAACAATGCCACTGTGTAGAATGAATAGTGTTGAGATTGTTTGTAGCTTGGGTGTTCTTTACTTTTTAAAAAAAAAATGTCCACTAATGAGTGAGTACATCACCTGCATATCTTTCTGGGTTTGTGATATCTCACTCAGGAGGATATTCTCCAAATTCATCCATTTGCCTGCAAATTTTAAGATATCATTTTTCTTACTGCTGAGTAGTACTCCATTGTATAGATGTGCCACAGTTTGTTAATCCATTCTTCAGTTGAGGGGCATCTAGGTTGTTTCCAGGTTTTTGCTATTATGAATAATGCTGCTATGAACATAGTTGAGCTAATGCCTTTGTAGTGTGAATGTGCTTCTTTAGGGTATATACCCAGAAGTGGTATTGCTGGATCCTTGGGGAGATTGATTCCCAGTTTTCTGAGAAACCACCGTACTGTATTCCAGAGTGGCTGAACAAGCTTACACTCCCACCAATAATGGAGGAGTATTCCCCTGAAATCCTTAAGTTGTGTTAAGAAGGGAAAGGTGATTTATTTCCTTAGTTAACACGTCTTTTTTATTGAGCAGGATGCAGATTATAACCATCATAACTGAAAGTTCAGAATAATAAACAGGTGGCAGCAGTGGCCCTCAAGGTGAGTCTATATGGGTTTTATGTTTATAAGAACATCTAAAAAAAAAAAAAAAAAAAAAAAAGCCAGACAGAGATGGAGCTTCAGAAAGTATAGGCAGCACTTCATAGTTGTGGGAAAATATGAGAACCAAGAAAACATAGTTTAAGAGCTGAATGGCATCAATGTGTCCTGAGGACAGGGAGGAAACAGAATCCATGGAAGGCTCAAATAGTGAAAACTGGGGAGTGTAACAGCCTTCCTTTGCTTCCCCTGATGCGCTGCCCCAGCTCTTGCTGCAAGAGATGGACTTGATTCTCTGTGGAAAACTGTAAGAAGTCACCATCTTGCTTTTAGTTCATTATAGGCACTATGGAGAACATCAGCAAGGAAAGAAGAGAGAAGTCTGGAGTATATTCTTCTCTGGTTCCCCCTCGGGGTTTCTCTGACTTACACAGTGACTCTCAGCTAAAGACTGAAGTTCCTATGAGGAAGACTCTCCTGTATTTTCTCTATGGCCTGCTTCTACATTGCTGTAAATCAGTGCCTTAGAAACTATTCAAATGACATAACTTGCATATGCCATCCATTTTCTGCCAGGATCCATACTGAGAAGAGGTGAGAGACTATAATTAGAAGAGGATAATTATGACAAAGAGAAAGAATATTAAATTACATATTTTCAGAGCCAGTGTTTTGTTGTTGGCTAAGGAGTGAAATCTGAATTAGACATTGCCTCCCAACCCTTGTTTCTTTTCAGAGACTGGTTAAGCAATGTTTATACCTATTTCAGCTGAGTCCAAGGAAGCAAGAAAATACCTGAGGGCCTTATTTAACCTCAGTCATCTTGGGAAAGCATCCTACTAAAGTCTAAAATAATTGGAGGATGAGGAGGAGAACAGAAGTGAGACAGAGACCCCTGAAGAACCAACCTTCTTTAACTGTGTTGAAACATAGGAGCTTTTCAAGTTCAGCAATATTATCATTTCACATGAACCCAATTAAGATAAAAAGAACTTTAAAATTTGACCAAATCCAATTAGACAGCAGAAGCTAACAATTCTCAGTTATAATGGCAGATAGCATATCATAGGCATGAGCCAAACAATTTTTCTCTTCTTCTAATTTGTCTTCCCAGCCATTGACCTTTCCAGAGTGCCCCAAGAACAGTGACCTTTGACTGCTAAATGCTCCTCACCAATTCAAACCTGCCTGTCAAGCTCCTCTTGTGAACAAACATGCTCTACTACATGACCAGCCCAACACATGGAAATAACTGCAGGACAGTAAACGATGTGGGTAACAGAGGGACAAAACAAGAGAGAACAAGAACTTTAATGATGCCGATTAAGTAGTATGAGTCAAAATTTCTTTCTAGCTTATAGATTTGTGATTAACTTCAAGCCAAACCACCCAACCATCCAAACATGCAAAACTAGTATTATTTTATTCACAAAGAAGCAGGTCATAAACCTGAAAAGAATCAATGCCTGTCAGCCTAAAATTTTAAGGAATTTCAGATGAAGATGAGAAATTTTAGGGAAAAAATGAGATTGCTACATTTAGTAAATGTATTTAAAGATGGAGAAATCTATATTTATTAGTCATTCACAAACAATTATAATGAATATAAACAGTATCAGTATATCTTTTTCCCAATGGAACATATTTTTTAATAAAAGTAATGGCATAGGGCCAATGAGATGACTCAGCAGGTAAAGGTATTTTCTGACAATATTGATGACCTGAGATTGATTCCTAAAACCCACTTGGTAGAACTTGTCCTCTATGTGTGGTATCTCCACACACATGCTGTGACACATACGTGTGAACACAAAAATAAAGTATTTGTTAAAAAAATTAAGAATATAAAAGAATTATAGAAATAAATATCAGACATCTTATGGAGGCATTTGATCAAGACTCCTTAGTTTAGCCATTTGGACTAAGCAGTTGAGAAGATATAGGTGGTTTTTTGTGAGAACCATCAGCTCCCCAGTAAATGACATAGAACTTATTAATTATAAATGTTCAGCTGATAGCTTAGGCTTGTTACTAACTAGCTTTTACAATTTAAATTAACCTTTGCCCTGGATGAGCAGACGAAACCATGGGTTTGCCGAGTGTCTTGTGATGCCAAGTAGTCAGGCATCATTATGATGAGCAAATACATGGGGAGGGGAAAATAGCAGGGGGGTCGAATGGTGCATGTCCTGTGGAGAGAGGCATATCTGAAGTGAAGGTAGTAAGTAACAGGTTGAGAAAGGTAGCCTGCTTATCATCTAGGTCCATGGTGATGTCTGTGCCTGGGCTCTTGCCAAGGGCTATGTCTCGGTCCATGGCTCTGCTGCAGCTGAAGTCTTGTTGTCCATAGTTCCTTGTCCATGTCCAAAGGTTGTAAGGATAGCGTTCACAGAGATGGCTCTGCCCCTTCACCAGCTGCAGCACTCAGGAAAGCAGGCCCTGTACCTCACCTGGGCAGCAAGAAAGAACTGATCCTGTTGAAAGGGGATGTGAATGAGTTGGCCCTGAGAGCGTGAAAGTGGGGGATCTGACCCCACTCAAAAGGTAAGTCAGGTATTCCTGTAAAGAGTGCAGTTCTACCTGAAGGACAATACCACAATGCTTATAAGCCTTGTGTCTACTGCTGTGACTGCAGAGACAGATCAGCAAAGCAGAAGAGAGAAGCTCCATTCTGCCATTGCCTTCCTCCTCAGGGGCTGTGGCTAGTACACTGTTGGAAGAGAAGAAAAAAACCACAAGTCAGGGGCAGGAGACAGTTTCCCACAACCCATCTGGAAAGCAGACCATGGGATGCTGTGAGGATGGAGGAGTCAGGTATGGGCACACTGAGAAGTAGCAGGAGGCTCTGCAGGTAAAGAGAATGGTGATAAGGAGCCCTGCTTTCCATGGCCAGGAACAAACACCTCCCCTGAAGATAATGGTAGAGAATCTTGAGATCAGAAAAGGACCCAGTCTCCAGAATCACTGATCTCTGAGGTAGTTTAGTTTTGGCAAGACCGAGAAATCTGAGGCTAGTGTCTAATGCTTCTCCCAACAGCCATCACCTTGGCCCTCCCACAGAGTGTGTTATATCACCAAGTGATTTCAGATCACTGCAACTGGTCTCCAAGTCCAGGTCTCACTGCTTTGTCTGCTTCCTCTACTCCCTATAGTAAGAAGTTTCTGGCCCAGACTAGCCCCAAGATCTGAACCAGCTATCCCAAATAAACCGCCCTCAGCTGCTTTGTCCCAAATATTCACACAGTCTTGTATTAATTACATGCTGTTTGGCCTATGGCTCAGGCTTATTGGTAGGTAGCTGTTGCATATTAATCCGTTTCTATTAATCTTTGTCTTGCCACGTGGCTAGTGGTTTAACCTGTGTTCCATTAGATTTTCCTGTTTTAGCAGCCACTTACAGTGTCTCTGTCTGACTCTATTCTTCTCCCCCCTTATCTATGCTTGGATTTCCTGCCTGCCTAAGCTGGCTTGCCATAGGCCAAAACAATTCCTTTGTTATCCAACAGTATTTTACAGTGTACAGAAAAACATCCTACATCACTTCCTTTTTTCTGTCTAATCAAAATGGAAAGTTTCAATTTCAACATAGAAAAATTACATATAACAAAACAGCTATCAAGCAAGAATTAGTTATAATATGTAGTCTATTTGTAGTTAGCAAAATTAAAGAAAATATTTTATTATCTACCTTATATTTTTCCTAAGTTTCTTATCTAATTTATCTTTTATTAGATAAAGAAAAACTATACTTTTAACTATCTAATATTCAACTCCATTAAAGACCACACACAGAAAAATATAATATTACCTGAATAAACAAGCAGTGCATTGTAAGCAACTTCCAATTCTGGAAATGACAGAGACATTTGGCTACCTGGTCAGTCACCAAAGGTCTTTTGTAATGTTGAGGGCCATCCATCTTCAGCCTGCAGGACTAGTGTCTCCAGCAGACATTTTATAAGCAGGACATTTGAAGGACTCTTCTGCCCATTCTGGCATAGTTTGTCAGTCACTTCTCCTTGTGTCCTGAAGAATGTCTGGTAGCTTTCTCTGCAAAGCAGGAACCTGAAGGACCATCTTGGCTTGTTCTGCCAAAGTTCATAGGCCACTTTTCTATGGGTCCTACATGTCCAGCTTATATAGCATACTGTCAGGCAATCAAGACAAAAACAGTCTCTTGTCCAGTGGCTAACTTTTGCCACAAAGAAAGTAAATTCTATATGAAGTTTCTTCATTGTTCATCATTCTCTTGAAGTAGATTCATGTTGCCAGGAGCAGACATGTGTCACTGTCCATAAAAGTCTAAGTTTTTTAAATATTTTAAATGCCATATTCTGTAGGTCTTTGAAGTGTTTGAAGATTACCTATCTAATTTAAATATATCTTTGTATATGTAAAATAAACCTGAGTATATGTTTGATCATTATAGATGATTAATTATCAATCTGTATTTCTTAATTATATATTACAATTTTTAATGAGTTACATAAAGATAATACCTTAAGCAAGAATTGAAATGTATATACAGCATAACAAAATTGACCTTAAATTTGTATGAATGAACCAAAATTTATACCAGTGTAGAGTATTTTGAGATTAACAATTGTTTTTTGGATCAAAATAGATTCAATAATCAGTTTATCATTTCTATATCATATCTCCCTTTCTTCCCTATAAAGAGATTGACTATGAATACAACATTTATGAACAATATTTAGGGAATTTGGACATAGCTTTCAATGAATACTTCCTGTTGATTGGGGACACTGGCAATGTTATGTGGGTCTTGAGCCTGGATCATCTTGGTCAGCAGCCTTGAAGCTGATGTGACCATCATTTCTTCCCATCAAGGGGTCTTCTTGATCAAAACTTATTTTCTTTAACTGGCAATAAATCCAGAACCTCTCATTCTCTGTGGAAATAAAAAGAAAACCTCTTTTCCAAAGTAGCATATCTTTTAATTTCAATTTTAAAGTCAGCTCATTTATAAAATATATAGGTTGGATTAATCCAGCAGCATTTATAATCAAATGATTTTAGCAGCTCTTCTTCCTTTGCAGGCAAACAACTTAAAGGCAAGATCATAACATACAGTATCCAGACACCTCATAATTTCCATCTTTACATGGCTTAATATTATTTTTTAACTCTATATTATTTTAAGAACTTTATCCTTTTTTCTTTGTTCTTTACTCTCTCAAGCCTACATATATATTTTAAACTCACTGCAAACCATTTAGAGAGTCTTGCTGTTGTTGTTTTGTTTCTGTATATCTCTTATCTCCTATCTTTTTGTGTTTCTGACCACACCTTGAATCTGCCACAATGTAGCTAGGATTAAAGGCTTGACTAGGACAGCTGACTTCCTCCACCAGCTCCTAGTCTAGCTTCAATAAAGAGTTTAGCTTTTTAGCAGAAGTATTGGCAGGAGCCACAATTACCACTCTGGGGAATTTTAGGGTCTATGTTACCACCAAGTAGAGTACTGCCACCCACTGCTTATGAACTCTGTTTAAATATTTGGCAGTATGGCCTCTTAAAAGAGCCACATGTATTTTTACCACTAAAGCTGAGTTAGAAAACCTCTCTTAACAAAGCCACACCTCTGCTCACCTCCAGCAAACACAGCTGATCCAAGAAAATGCTGTCACTAAGAAGACAACTTTGACTCTGTTCCCTTTTTGTCTGTGATAGCAGTAATCATAAATCTATCATAAGCTTCATGTGCTTACACTGAAGCTCCTGTGAGGCTTTAGGAACCAGACTTGTTGTAGCTTAATTTGCCTACCACAAGCCTGACATTTGGTAGCTCAAGTCCACACACCATGCCAGAGCATCTCTGTATCATGGCTTACTTGAAAGACACAACTCAGAAGCTGATTTTGGTTCCTTTTCTGTGTTGTAGAATCCTTTTTAAGATTTTTAAAGCTTTATGTGGATTATGTGCCCCATGTTGGAATGCCAACTCCCAGAACACACAGAAGATCTAATCTAGCTTAGACATTGACAACCTTGGAATTCAATTTCAGAGTCTAAATTTAGAAAAGCTGTCTGATATCAGATTGCAAAACTTACTGTATTAAGCCTATTTTCCCTGAACACAAGAAGAGAACAGTTCATGTCAAGCACTAGCCAGAACTACAGACAACACCAGATTAAGCTGTCAAAATGATAGGAGACCTAAGGCCTTTCCACCTGCTGGACTCCAGGACTAGATCCCAGGAAGCAGTATTTTATTATTTCTAAATAGTATTTTATGTATTTATGGTTTGATTGTTGTGTTTCTTCTTTTTATCACAGTTTTAGAATTATCTTTATGTTTTGAAAGAGTTTTCCTCTCATATTTATCTGATGTTCTTTGTGTATACTTGTCTTTACAATCAGATTCTTGTCTCCTGATCTTTATTCTCCCTATTCCTAACAATATTACCCTCCTCTCCTTCCTCTTCCTTTTGCTCTTCCTCCTATCATCATTGTAATTATCATATTTTTCTTCTTCCTCTTCTTTATATATATACTTTTATTTACCTTTGAGTCTCCTCTTTTTTCTTCCTCTGCCTCCATTCTTCATTTCACTCACTGATTTTATTGTTGTCTAACACAATTTTTTTTTTGGCATTTGCTTTTTTATGGTTACTGGTTGTATTAGTTCATTTAATCAGTCTTTTCCTATTATTAATCTTTCAATTTATTTTATTTATTATTTTCATTTATTTTACATACACCCCATTGTTTTGCCTTTCTCCTCTCCTCTCTTTCCATCTCTCCACCTCCCTGCTACCCCCCATTCACTTCTCCTCCATCTTCACTTAGAAAGGAGAGCCACAGGAGTCAACAAAGCATGACAAATCAACTTGAAGCAGTATAAAGTTCCTCCCACCATAAAAGTTGGGTGAGGCAATCCAGCTGGGGACTGAATTTCCAAAATCCAGTTTTAGCACCAGGGACAGGGTCTGATCCCACTGCTAAGAGCCCACAAACAGACTAAGCTACACAACTGTCACACATGCAGAAGGCCTAGGTTGGTCACATGCAGGCTCCCTAGCTTTTGATACAGTCGGTGAAATTCTACAAGCTTAGGTCAGTTGTCTCTATTATGACCTTAAACCTCTCTCCTCCAGCTTATATAATTCTTTCTTCCAGGATTCCAGCACTGGAACCACCCTTCCAGGGGGTTGCTCTCCTGGGCCAGTATCAATCTCTAGAGCCTGATCTCATCTCTCCCTAGCAGAAAGGAGCTAGGGTTTGGTGGTGAGGGACTCCTCCAGCTACACCTAAAAGAGGGGACCTTACACAGTTGGGCGCCACTTACAGGGTGAATTGTGTCATTAGAGAAGGACTGAGAATTTGAAATTCAGATACCTGTCCAGAGCAGAGTCAGAGACTGAGCAGATCCCTTGCTCAGAGGAGACAGGAAACACACAAGTCCTCTTGCCACAACTGACTGGGAGCTACCTAATCGTGAACCACTGAAGCCATGGGTAGACACCAGTGCAAAAATACATATAACAATATAAAAAACAACAAGGCAACACCAGAAGAAACTGGTGGTTCTACAACTATAAGACCTGAACAGAGCAATGAAGAGGAAACAGAAGAAAACAACAGCAAAAACACCTTTATGAAGATCACTGAAGCCTTTAAAGAAGATATAAAAAATTCCCATAAAGAAACAGAAGAAAATACAAACAAAAAATTGGAAGAGATGAACAAATCCTTGAAAGAAAACAAAGAAAAGGTAAACCAAAAAATGAAAGAAACATTCCAGGAACTAAAAACTGAAATAGAAGCAGTAAAAGGCACAAAATGAGGCAAGGGTAGAAATACAAAATCTGAAGGAAAGAGTTGAGACTACAGACGCAAGCATAACCAACAGAATCCAAGAGATGGAAGAGAGAATCTCTAGAGTAGAAGAGTCAGTAGCAGAAATAGATACATCAGTCAAAGAAAATACTAAAACCAAAAAAGCCATAGAATAAAATGTTCAGGAAATCTGAGACACCATGAAAAGACCTGATCTGAGAATAATAGGAATAGAAGAAGGAGAAGAATACCACTCAAAGGCACAGATAATGTTTTCAATAAAATCATAGAAGAAAACATTCCCAACCTAGAGAAGGAAATGCCTATAAAGATAGAAGAAGCTTACAGAACACCAATTAGATATGACCCCCAAAAAATCCACTTGCCACATAATAATCAAGGAAACAAAACATATTAGAACAAAGAAAAAATTTTAAGAGCTGCAAAAGAAAAGGGCCAACTTACCTATAAAGGCAGACCCATCAGAATAACTCCTGACTATTCAATTGAAATGATGAAAATAAGAAGGGCTTGGTCAGAAGTAATACAGACACTAAAAGAGCATGGCTGCAAACCTAGAATACTATACCCTGCAAAATTATCAATCACCATATGGAGTAAACAAGATAGTTCATGACAAAGTCAGACTTAAGTAATACCTATCTACCAATGCGGCCCTCCAGGAAGCATTAGAGGGAAAGCTCCAACCTAAGGATCCCAGATACACCCATAAAACCACAAACATTCAATAATCTCACAGAAGAAAAGCCCAGAGAAAGGAAATACATACAAGCTACCACCATAAATGGCAGGAAACATCAATCAGTGGTCACTAATATCCCTTAATATCAATGGACTCAACTCACCTATAAAAAGACACACACTAACAAAATGGATACAAAAACAGAAGCCATTCTTCTGCTGCATACAAGAAACACACCTCAACCACAAAGACAGATACAGCCTCAGAGTAAAGGGTTGAAAAAGATTTTCTAATCAAATAGCTCTAAGAAACAAGCTGGGGTTGCCATCCTAATATCTAACAAAGTAGACTTTAAGCTAAAATCAATTAAAAAGGAACAAGGTGGATATTACTTATTCATCACAGGAAAAATTGGTCAAGAGGAGATTTCAATCCTGAATTTTTATGCCCCTAATATAAAAGAAACACTGCTAAAGCTCAAATCCCACATCAGTTCTTACTTCCTAATAGTGAGAGACTTCAACACCCCACTTTCATCCTTGTATAGGTCAACCAGACAGAGACTCAACAGAGAAATAAGGATTCTAACAGAGGTTATGATGAAAATGGATTTAATAGATATTTACAGAAACTTCTATCCAAATGCAAAGGAATATACATATTTCTCAGCACCACATGGAACTTTCTCTAAAATTGACCACATAATTGGTCATAAAGCAAATATGAATAGATACAAAAAATTGAAATAATCCCTTATATGATATTGGACCACCAGGGCCTAAAAATTCGAGTTCAACAATATCAAAAATCACAGAAAGCCTACCAAATCATGGAAACTAAACATTACTCGGCTGAGCCACCTCTGGGTCAAGGAAGAAATTAAGAAAGAAATCAAAGTCTTCCTAGAATTTAATGAAGATGAATCCACAACATACATAAACTTGTGGGACACAATGAAAGCAGTCTTAAGAGGAAAATTCATAGCACTAAATGCCTATATAAAAAGTCTAGAGAAATCCCACACTAGAGAACTAACAGCATAACTGAAAGCCTTAGAACAATTAGAAGCAAACTCACTTAGAAGGAGTAGATGGCACAAAATAATCAAACTTAGAGCTGAAATCAATACAATTGAAACAAAAGAACAATACAAAGAATCAATGAATCAAAGAGTTGGTTCTTTGAGAAAGTCAATAAGATAGATAAGCCCTTATCCAAATTAACCAAAAAGCAGAGAGGGAATATCCAAATCAACAAAATCAGAGATAAGCAGAGGATGTACTCACTCCTTAGTGGACTCTAAACAAAAAAGCAAAAATCAAACCATGTCCAAGCTGCAAACCACAACCCCTGAACAGTTTGGGATCTGAAACACCTTGGTCTGGCATCTTGGATCCCACTTCCTCTAGAGGAACACCTGACTCAGTCTTGATGAAACTGGATCTGCCAGGAGTGAATGCTGAACTAAGCCGTATTAGGACCTGAGACCTCCTGCCCAGAAAGGGAGGAGATGGGGAGATGTGGAGAAGAGAGAGTGACTGGAGGGGTTGGGAGGGAGAAGGGACCTTGAACAAGGATATACAAGGATAGAAAATGTGACTTTATTCATAATAAAAAATAATAATTCTTTCTTTCTCTCTTCAACAGGATTCTCAGAGCTGGGCCTAGAGCTTGGCTGTGGATTTTTGCATCTGTTTCTATCATTTTTTGGATGAAAGTTCCCTGATGACAATTTGGATAGTTACCAATCTGATTACAGGAGAAGGCCAGGTTAGGCACTCTCTTAATTATTGCTAAGAGTCTTAGCTGGGGTCATCCTTGCAGATTCCTGGGAGATTCCCTGGAACCAAAATTTTCCCTAATC
This sequence comes from Sigmodon hispidus, assembly GCA_004025045.1. Taxonomy (NCBI): domain Eukaryota; kingdom Metazoa; phylum Chordata; class Mammalia; order Rodentia; family Cricetidae; genus Sigmodon; species Sigmodon hispidus. Next base: position 27,557 of record PVIH01008011.1, read on the forward strand.
CAAAATGTCTCCAAACAAGATATTTCTTTCATTATTCTCCCATCTATCCCACCCCCAATGTACCCAAATGATATTTCATCCAGGAGATCTCTTCTATTTACCCTTCCCAGGAAAATGCACACACTTTCTGGATCCTCCTTGTTACTTAGCTGTTCTGGGTTTGTGGATTGTAGCCTTGTTATCCTTTACTTTATAGCTAATGTCCGCTTGTGAGTTAGTACATACCATATTTGTCTTTCTGGGTCTGGGTTACCTCACTCAGGATATTTTCTAGTTCCATCCATTGCCTGCAAATATCATGATGTCATTGTTTTTTACTACTGAGTAATACTTCATTGTGTAAATGTACCACATTTTCTTTATCCATTCTTTGGTTGAGGGGCATTTAGATTGCTTTTAGTTCCTGACTATTATGAATAAAGTGGCTATGAACATAGCTGAGGAAGTGTCCTTGTGGTATGATTGAGCATCATTTGAGTATATGCCCAAGAGTAGTAAGGCTAGGTTTTGAGGTAGATCAATTCCCATTTTCCTGAGAAACCATCATACTAATTTCCTTAGTGGTTGTACAAGTTTGCACTTCCGTCAGCAATGGATGAGATTCCTCCTACTCCACATCCTCTCCAACATAGGCTGTCATTAGTGTTTTTATCTTAGCCATTCTGACAAGTGTAAGATGGAGTCTCTGAGTTTTTTTGACTTGCATTTCCCTGAGGGTTAAGGATGTGAACAGTTCTTTAAGTGTATTTTTCCATTTGAGATCCTTCTGAGAACTCTCTGTTTATATATGTACCATATTTTTAATTGGGTTATTTGATATTTTGATGTCTAGTTTCTTGAGTTATTTATATATCTTGAAGATCAGCCCTCTGTCAGATGTGGGGATGGTGAAGATCTTTTTCCATTCTGTAGGCTGCCATTTGTCTTATTGACATTATACTTTGCCTTATAGAAGCTTTTACGTTATCTTCTATGCCAATGTATTCTAGGTTTTTTCCCACTTTTTCTTCTATCAGCTTCAGTGTAACTGGATTTACATTGAGGTCTTTGATCCACTTGGACTTGAATTTTGTACATGGTGATAGATATGGATCTATTTGCATTTTTCTACATGCCGACATCCAGTTATCCATTTGTTGAAGATACTTTCTTTTATCCATTGTATAATTTTGGCTTTTTTTGTCAAAAATCAGGTGTTCACAGATGTGTGGATTTAAGTCAAGGTTTTTTATTTGATTCCATTGATCTACTACTGTCTGCTTTTGTGCCAATATCATGCTACTTTTTTATTATTATAGCTCTATAGTAGAGCTTGAAATTAGGGACAGTGATATTCCTTAGAAGTTCCTTTATTATACAGTATTATTTTAGCTATCTAGGTTTTCTACTTTTCTATATGAAGTTGAATATTGTTCTTTTGAGGTCTGTGAAGAATTGTGTTGGGATTTTGATGGGGATTGCATTGAAGCTATAGAAGCATGAGAGATCTTTCCATTTTCTGGTATCTTCTCCAAATTCCTTCTTCCAAGGCTTGAAGTTCTTGGAACTTTTTTTGGTTCCATTTGTTTGGTTAGGGTTACCCACAGGATCTTATCTTATTTGTAGCTATTGTGAAGGGTTTTGTTTTTCTGATTTCTTTCTCACCCCATTTATCATTTGCATATAGGAGGATCACTTATTTTTTAAACTAATCTTATATTCTTGACACATTACTGAGTAATGTTTATCAGCTGTAGAAATTCTCTAGTAGAATTTTTGGGGTCACATATGTATTCTATCATATCATCTGCAAGTAGTGAAAGTTTGACTTCTCCCTTTTCAATTTTTATCCCCTTCATCTCCTTTTGTTGTCTTATTTCTGTAGCTAAACTTTTAGTAGTTTATTAAATAGATATGAAGAGAGTGGCAGCCTTATCTTGCTTCTCATTTTAGTGGAATCACTTTGAGTTTGATGTTGACTGATGACTTGCTGTATATTGCTATTTATTATGTGTAGGTATGTTCCTTTTATCTCTCCAAGACCTTTATTATGATGGGATGTTGAATTTTGTCAAAAGTTTTCATCATCTAATGAGATGATCATGTAGGAACTTTTTTCTTTCAGTTCATTTATATGGTGAATTACATTGACAGACTGTTGTATGTTGAACAATCCTTACATCTCTGGAATGAAGCCTACTTGATCATGGTGGATGATATTTTTTTATGTGTTTTTAAATTTGGTTTGATAGTATTTTTACAAAAATTTTCATGAGGGAGATTGGTCTGTAATTCTCTTTTTTGTTGCATCTTTGTATGGCCTGGGTATCCAGGTAACTGTAGCATCATAGAAGAATTTGGCAATGTTTCTGTTTTTATTGTGAGGAACAATTTAAGGAGTATTGGTATTAGTTCTTCTTTGAACTTCTTGAAGGTGAGGAAGAAGGGTAAACTGTGGTCAGTATGTAAAATAAATAGAAAAATGTTCTTTAAATTAAAAATTTAAAAAATTATAATATATCATAAGGTCCAAAGAAGTTGTTATTGTGCTTTAGATTATGTTAGTAGATAATAAATCAATAAAATACCAAGTAATTATTGCTCTACTGAAATTAAGTTGAGAACGAGGAAAATTGCTACTGCCAGGATAGTCCACATGTGAACAAGCTTTCACTAAATGTTAAAGAGAAATGTTTGAAAGACTAAAGGCTAAATTGTCATGCCTGTGAAGTAAAACATAGCTAAGAAAGGACTACTACAGGGCAATTGGTTTAGATAAATGCAAAAGAGATGACTCAGAAAATCAGTACAACCAGAGTCATAATTTAAGAGAATCATCCTATTCCTTGTTGAAATGAATTGGCTTTATTGAGTAAAAACATATAGCAAAGTTCAGATAGTTTTGATTATTTTAAAGAAATATTGCCCTCTGCAAATGACTAGTTTTCTTTATCAAACTAATTCTTATCCGTCAATGCCATCCAAATATAAGTAGTGATATATACTGTCAGGTGCTATTGTACTTAAAAGTTAAAAAAAAAAAAATCTGCAAGTGTGGAGTTTACCTGAAGTTGGCAAGTATGAGTAATAGTTTTATTGGTAACCTAGATAAAAACTTGTTCCTAAATTGCTTACAAGTAAAAAATAGAGCCAAAGAAAGAAGGATGTCTTGTGTAATTGCATGAATTCAGTCAATTCAGGAAAATATTTGTGTCTGACCTTGTTTTAAACCAGCTGGAAACCGTGGAGGAAATTAAATGCAAAGCTCCTATGAAAAAAGAAGTGAGTCCCTTGGGTAAATTCTGAATGTGAAAGACACTTGCTGGGACACCTTCCAGGTGTTGGATCCCTCAGAGACTCACTGGAATGCAGCTTATAGCTAGGGTAGGAAGAGCAGAATGAGGAACAACCACAACCTTGACACTGTGAAAAACCTTTGTCATTCTGTGTTGGTGACATAAAGGTGGATAAAATTAATCATAATCAGTATTTAGTTCCCAGTGTTCAGAACAGTCTTTGTTAACAAGGAGGCATTTGTTAACAATGCCTGACATTCCTTTCCCAATAGGCTACAACACAAGTCATGAGGAGAAAAGTAATGAGAAGATGAACCCCAAGTCTTCCATTCGAATGATTTTATTCCTCCCAGCAGCAGTGCTGAAACTCAAGATGTGAGATGAATTGCTCTCTTCATCACATCCTGACCTCCTCTCCTTTCTTCCTGCTCCCTCTCAAGATTAGCCTAACCTTAGTGAATGATTTTTTCTGAATTTGATTCTATTCTCACCAGAGACGTTATGCTATTAATCTTTACTGCTACAGCTATTTCTAAGGATATTACTATAGCAGAAGTGTAAAGAAGTGCAAAAGAAATAGGAAAGGTAGACCTCACATTCCTGACATGATAGTTTGAAATTTCAATGTACAGTTTTAACAGGTAGTCTAATGATAAATGCCCCCATTGTAGCCTTTCCTGCAGCTGTGACAATCTCTGATGATGCTCAAATCAGTGTGTGAAGGAGCCCTAATTCCTAATCCTCAAAGTCTCCTGTCCACCCGCTTGGATATTGTCATTCCCAGTTTCCTGCATTTTGTCTTCAAGTCATTGAACTTTTTAAAATTTTATTTATTCTTCTTTGTTTGCAAATATTTTATAGAGTATTTTAACAACTATGTTCATAAAAAAATTGGTTTACAATTCTTTTTCTGTGTGAATTTTTAAGTGGTTTATGTATCAAGCTGCGCTAAAACTATCTGGACCTGGACCTTTGTTTGTTTTTGTTTTATGGAGCACAGGTTTTTAAAATATGGCCTAATAATTCTTTGGATTTGCTAGATGTCTATCGTTATGACTCTCTTTTCATTTCTGATTTTTAAAATTTGGATATTCTTTTTCTGCCTTTTAGTTAGTTTGGATAAGAGTTTGTGTTATGGGCTGGAGAGATGGCTCAGGGGTTATAAGAACACTGACTGTTCTTCCAGAGATCCTGAGTTCAATTCCCAGCAACCACATGGTGGCTCATAACCATCTATGATGACATCTAGTGTCCTCTTCTGTGTACTATATACATAATAAATAAATCTTTAGGAAAAAAGTTTGTGTTGTATTAGGTTTCTGGCCCAGACTTTCCTGTCTAGCCTTGAGATTCAGCCCCACTTGCAGCCCCACTGCCACTTAGGCTTAAATAACAACACAAACACTTGTGTTAATTTTACACTGATTGACCTAGGGCCCAGGCATATATCTTGCTAAGTCCTATGATTCTTGTTCAACCATGCAGCTTTTCTCAGCAGCATTTCAATTTCTTTCCTCTGTGACCCCTAGCATCTAGATCTGCAGCATCTCTATGGTGTGTCTTCTCTGCTCTGAGATGTTCCCAGAGTTTTCTTAATCTGGTAGCCTGCCCACACTTCCTGTCTGCCTTTGGCCAATCAACATTTTTTGTTAAATCAGTAGGCAGGACAATTATTCAGAGTGTAATAATATAATCTCACTATAAATTTGTCTATCCTGTTGAATTTTTCATAGAACCAAGTCTTCATTTTATCATCTCTTTGTATTGTTCTCTTCACTTATATTTTATTAATTTTTGCCTTCAGTTTGACTATTTCTTGCCATCAACTCCTCTTGAGTGTTCTCACTTTTTTGTTCTAGGGCTTTCAGATGTGCTATTAAGTTGTTAGTATGAGATCTCTCCAATTTTTTTGTACACTTAGTGGTTTGAACTTTGTTCTTGGCACAGCTTTCATTATGGCCCTTAAGTTTGGGTATGCTGTGTATTTACTTTCACTGAATTCTAGTCATTAATCTCTTTGTTTCTGTCTAGACCCAGTTTTTATTCAGTAGAGAGTTGTTCAGTTTCCATGGTTTTGCAGGCTGTCTGTTGTGGAAATCCACCTTTACTTTATAGGTTGTCTGATAGGGATTATCTTAGTTTTCTTCTATCTGTTGAGACTTACTTTGTGACCACATTGTGGCCAATTTTGGAGAGATTTCTGTGGGGTCCTGATAAGCAGGTATATTCTTTTGTATTTGGGTGAAATGTTATATAGATATATTAGGTCCATTTGGTTTATAAACTCTGTTAGCTCTGTTCTGTTTAGTTTTCATCTAGGTGACCCGTTAATTTGTGAGAGTAGAATATTTAAGTATCTCACTATTAGTATGTAAGGATCAATGTGTGATTTAAGCTTTAGTAATGTTTCTTTTACAAATTTGGGTATTCTTGTGTTTGGGACATTGATGTTAAGAATTGCAATCTCATCTTGGATTTTTCTCCTTTGATGTGTACATAGTATCCTTTTCCTGTCTCTTTTGATTAATTTTAGTTTGAAGTCAACTTTGTTAGATATTCAAATGAATATACGAGCTTGCTTATTGCATTTTTTTAAATCTTTTTCCAATCCTTTACCCTGAGGTGATATCCATCTTTCATGTTTAAGTGTGCTTCTTATGCAGAAGGATGAATCCATTCTGTTAGTAAATATCTTTTTGCTGAGGAATTGAGACCATTGATATTGAGAAATATTGTGGCCCCCATAGGCTCATAGGGAGTGGCACTATTAGGAGGGGTGGTCTTCTGGAGTAGGTGTTGCTTTGTTGGAGAAAGTTTGTCACTGAAGTTGGACTTTGAGGTTTCAGAAGCTCAAGTCAGGCCTAGGATGTCTCAGTCTCTTCCTGCTGCCTGAGGATCAAGATGTAGAACTTGTAGTTCCTCTCCAGCACCAGGTCTGCCTGAATACTGCCGTGTTTCCTATCATAATTATAATGGACTAAACCTCTGAAACTGTAAGTCAGATCCAATTAAATGTTTTCTTTTATAAGAGTTGTCATGGTCCAGAGATAGCTGACCTGAGGTTGTGGGATCACATGGACTCTGGACCAACAGTTAGGGATCCTGCAAGGAACTGACTTAGGCCCTCTGCATGTGTGTGACTATTGTGTATCTTGATTTGTTCTAGCAATGAGATCAGGACCTATCCCTGCTACTTAACTGGCTTTTGGAAACCTGTTCCCCATGCTGGATTACCTTGCCCAGCCTTTATGCAGGGGGAGAAGCTTGATCCTACCTCAACTGGGAGCCATGCTTTGTTCAAGCTCATGGGAAGCCTGGCCTTTTCTGAATAAAGATAGAGGAGGAGTAGATGGAAAGGGAGATAGATGGGAATTGGTGGCAGGGAAGGGGAGGAGAAGAAAGGAGGGGAAACTGTGGTCAGTGTATAAAATATGCAAAAAAGCTAATTAAATGAAATATAATTTAAAAGAAGAGTTGTCATGGTCATGGAGTCTCTTCACAGCAATAGAAAATCTAACTAAGACAAATATCAATGATCAATGATTGTTAATTTCTGGGGAAGTGGGGGATTGTTATTGTTGTTATTGGTGGTGGTCATATAAGTGTGTATGTATATTAAAGGGGGTCCCTCCTTTTGGTTTTGCTAGTATGAGATTATTTATTTCCATGGGTGTAGTTAACCTCTTTGGGCTGGAGTTTTTCTTCTTGTACCTTCTATACGGCTGGATTGCAGATAGATATTGTTTAAATTTGATTTTATTATGGAATATCTTATTTTCTCCATCTATGGTGATTGAAAGTGTTGCTGGGTATAGTAGTCTGGGCTGGCATCTGTGGTCTCTTAGAGTCCATAACACATTTGTCCATGCCCTTCTAGTTTTTCGAATCTTCACTGAGAAGTCAACTGTAGTTCTAATAGATCTGCCTTTATATGTAACTTGTCTTTTTGCTTGCAGATTCTAACATTCTTTGTTTTATATGTTTAGTGTTTTTAATTATTATGTAGCTAGGGGACTTTTGTTCCTGATATAAACTATTTGGTGTTTTATGTGATTCTTAAAACTTGATAGGCATGTTTTTTTAGGTTAGGAAATTTATCTTCTTTGATTTTGTAAATATTTTCTGGGACATTGATCTGGGATTCTTCTCTTTCTTATATTTCTATTATTTTAGGTTTGGTCTTTTCATGGTGTTCTGAATTCTTGAATGTTTCATATCAGGAATGTTTTAGATTTATCATTTTCTTTGACTACTGTATCTTTCTTCTATCTCATCTTAAACACCTGAGACTCTCTCTTCCATCTCTTGTATTTTATTGGTAATGCTTGTGTCTGTAGTTTCTGTTCACTTACCTAGGTTTTTCACTTCTAGAATTCCCTCAGTTTGTGGTTTCCTTGTTGCTTCTATTTCCATTTGCAGGTATTCAACCGTTTTGTTTCTTCCCTTCAACTGTTTGCCTCTCTTGGCTTTTTAAAATGGTATTTATTCATTTCCTCCTATTTATTAAAGGAACTTATTCATTTCCTTTTTCAGGACCTCTATCATCTTCATAAAGTTAGTTTAAAGTCTTTTTTTGTTCTTTAGCTGTGTTGGAATATTCAGGGCTTTCTGTTGTAGGATACCTGGGCTCTGATGGTAACATGTTGCTTTGGCTTTTGTTGATTGTGTTCTTAATGCTGGTATCTTCCACATATGATTTTGGAGGTAATTATAGCTCTGGGTGCCAATGTCTGAGTTTGTCTTTGTTGGATGTGTATTTCGTTCCTTGGTTTCTGTTCCCCCTCTGGTCTTCTAGCCAATGTGGCCTCCGGTAGAGCAGAGAAGAGCTTCACCAAAGTTGGGGGCTGGGTAATGAGGGGTAGGGAGACTAGGGATGAGGGATACCAAGAGACTGAAGGAGGTCTATAAGCAGGTGACCTACCTGGAGCTATGGCTCCTGGCATGGCCTTTGGTTGAACCCAGTTGACTTTCAACATTAGTAAATAATTAACTGTGGACATTTACTTTTAAAAGACAATCATCTGTCTTTTTTTAATCTCCATTTTGTAATTATGAAAAATCCTCAAAAATCAAATGTAGCACATGGGAAAGTTAGACATAGTACCTCTAATTATAGAAACTTCTTTCCACATCCATTAAGGTTGCTTGTAGCAGAGTTGATTTTAGAGGATGAGTTACACTGACTTTCAATGCTTACATGCTTTTCTCATCAGAAAGCTTCAAAAGTTAGCTTTGTAGAAAAGAAGTAGGGCAAGCATAGGCACCCTAGGCAATGTCAGAGTTACTTATGAATATCTTGTAAGAAGTAGTTATTATGTATGATCTCAGTTCAACCCTAAGATAGTCATAGCATTTTAAACACCTACCTTTTTCTTCCTTTATTTTAATTCTATACTTGTTCAGTACCATCATGACTAATGGCTCCTTTGGAAATTCATAAGTTATATTAGGTAAAACCATATTTACGTGCATGTTCTCATCTATTAGGATCAATATTATTTTCTTATGATCTCTTTACCTTGCCTTTATTGAATTAAAATTGTAATTTAATAAATATTGTTCTCAAACTCAAGAAGGCAAGGCATATGGACAGGAGGGGTAGGAATAATAATTTAGGAACTAACTCTTCTGCGGTAAGTACAGACCATGAGGTTCAGGAGGCCATGGAAGTATACAGCAGGTGATAACTAGTGTTTGATTAGTCAACCTACCAGACCCACATGATGGGGAGCCCCACCTGGCAAAGCTATGGGATCCCTGGCTGTGGAAACCAGTTGTTTTCTGTCTGTAACTGTCTCATGTGGCTACCACTATACCTCCCTAATAAGAATAGCTGTGGGGTTCCTTCCACAGCCCTTTGGTAGTGTGCTTTACATCTTTGGGCACAATTATATTTGCCTAAAGTTCCGGAAGATGATTTCTGTTTAATCTGTATAATTCTGATGAATAGAAATAATATCAGAATATTTTCCTTTATGGACACAGGAAAGTAACAGTATTCTTAGCCACAAGGACAGTTAATTTTAGACTTTAGAATGAATTTGAAATAGCCTAAGCTTCTCCTGTAGAAAATACACAAAGACTAATTCCCAGGTATTATTTATTGATAAAGCAAGTGTAGGCTGTTTATTTTGAGACAGGGCTTCCTTCAGTAGTTCTTTTTTCCGTACGTACCCCAACTGTTCAAGTTCAGCCTGCTACTGCTATCGTTAAGTCCGGAATTTCAATGTCATTCTCTGTCTGGGAAAAAGGTACGTGAAGGGCCAAGTGTATACTCACTGGTTCGTCTTTGTGACCTTAATGCCAGATTAAAGAAAACCTGTATGATTTATAATGTGACCCTGAAAATGTAATTTATAATTGTCCAGAGTTTGGCTAAAAGAGGAATGGTGGCAATGTACAAAAGGAAGCCATGCAGAATGTGAGTCAAGTGTATGTGTGCCAATGAAGTGTATGTGTATGATGAAGAAACGTTAGAGAAGGTGAAAGAAATGTGATAGAATGAATGGATGAGAGAGTGAGTGAGTGATGTAGAAGTACATGTGTGTGAGTGATAATGTGACAGATAAATCTGTGTGGAAGAGAGGCTACTACATATAGAAATTGTGTAAAGAGTTGTATGAGAGTGTGAAGGATCTGTGTAAAGTTATATGGAGAGAGAGCTATGTAAATGAGATGTATAATTATGTTGTGTGGAGAATTATAACTGTGTGGAGGCAAAAAAATGAAGCAGCATAAAAATCATAGAAGAAAAATGTGTGTAAAAGAAAGATGTGTAGTCTTGTGAAAATAGATGTAACTGTGTATAAAGATGTATGGCCACATGTATGTAAAAAAGGATATGTAGCTGTATATATAGAACGTAGAAGTCTGGAGGTATATAGCTATGTGAACACAAAAGGAGTGAGAGAACATTTTAAAGATAAAGTAAAAGAGGAAGTTGCCATCAGAACAATGTGCGTTTTCTTATTTTATGAGTTAGATAGATAGAAACTTATTTCTAAATACCCTCAGATTAAAAAGGTTTCCTAAGCCCTCGATACTCTGAAGCTTTCCTTTTATTACTCTGGAGCAAATCTGGGAGCTAGCCTCCCATGCTCTGTGGTAATGAGGAAACCAAAATCACTCAAGTTTAAGTTTCAGAAACACTGTCAAATGCCAGCCAAATGAACAGGTCTTCAGAATCATTACTTCATAGTCAATACTCATATTTCATTTCTTTTTAAATATATGTCTATGGATTAAACTTCCCATGCTATCAAGGCAAGCGCTTTACCAAATAAGCCATTGCCCTGGCCTCTAAGACTGGTTTAGTGATGGACTTGTCCTTGGTGGACCTTCAAGGTTAAAAGCAGGGGCACATGCATGTTGGAAATGTGTCTCAGAAGTGCCTTTTTCTGAAGAGTGAACTTCAACAACAAATACAATTGGACAGCAGAACTGATTTCTGTATTTATAGACGCAGTATATGTCAACCAAAGGCTGACTGAAAAATGAAGGAGGAGTTGGTATCACTAGAAAAAGTGAAGCCTGGCAGTAGAACTTTGCTAGTTGCTAATGTGCAAGAACCATCGGGCAATAATAAGTTTAGTCAGTTGTCTCTTCTTTAATTTTTTGCTTTATATTTCTAATAAAAACCATACTACTAGATCATGGTAGAGACAGGAGGATGACTGGAGCTCAGGAGTTTGGGCTACCCTTGGCAGTATGTGAGTACTATCTTTTCAAAGTATGTACAAAACCTGACTAATGACACCATGGAGATAGAAGAACTCCTAAGGCTCCAGCCATAAGTGAAGAACCACGGGCAACAGACAACTGCTGGGAGAGAATTAATCTTTCCAAAGGATGAGTCCCCCATAGGTTATCTAAGCCCTAAAAACATGCATAAGATCAACACTAAGTAGACTAATCAGGTTGTATATGTATATTTATTCACACACATATAACAACAATAATAAAAAAAAGCAGGCTATAAGTCTGAGTGGGGGTGGGGTATGGGACAGTCTAGAGAGATGAGGAGGAAGAAGGAAATGGTGTAAACACAATACACATATAGTATATTTGAAAATAAATATAATCAAAAGTTAAAATTATGCGATATTTGTATCATTTAGAAATTAGACATTTCTCTGTTATCGACAACTGCTTATAAATCTTAATTCTATATTCATATTCCCTCCTGTGTGTTTAATTGGCTCACTCAAGTGTTGAAATGCTAAAATGAAGTATACAACCTCTTTCAATCACTGCCTCCTGGGGAATGAGCTAGGAGCTGTAGGTGAAGTTCTGCTCTCGTTTCTATGTTACTACAGGTCTTATATACTATAGTGGATTAGACCACTAGGGAGTCAAAAAGATCCATCACTACAACATAGACTGTATAGAAAATATTCAAAAATTTTCATTTGAATTGAATTATTACCAGAGTAAACAGTGCATCATATGAAGTTACCAAATATCAAAATTGAAACAATGTTTAAGATTATCTGAAAATGTGTGGCAATGATTTAATTTTTGGATATTAACAAATAAATTCATATCTGAAGATTCAAAGCTAGCATCTACATATGACAGAAAATGTCAGTTATTCTGAGTTTGGGTTATGCCACAATGATTGCTTTCAGCCCCATCCATTGACCTGATAACTTCCTGTTCTTACAGTTGAATTACATAGCACTGTATAGAAACACCACATTTTTATTACCCAGTCTGATATGGAGCCTCAAATGTCAGATGCCAGTCACATTGACTTTCTGATTGAATAGATTCCCCTCAACCCCGACATACAACTGGTAAAGTCTGATTATTAAAGGGGCAGTCCGAAATACTCATCTTGTTATAAGTCTGTCAGTAACCTGGGTATTCCTCAGCACAGCTCCTCAATTTTCTCTGTATGTTATAGTCTGTATCTCTGTCATGGACTCAGTATGCCCCCTCACCAACTGTCATGTTGAAATCTCTCTCCTCATATGATGATATGCATTAGGAGGCAGCTCCCTGGAAGGTGATTAGTCATGGAAGACTACAACACTGTGGCTGTCTGCACATCAAGAACTCACCACACACATAGATGCTGCACAGTGGGCAGGTTTCACAGAACAACTCTAGTTTTAAACAGTGACACTATTCCCTTTATAGAGAGAACATGGTAACCTTGAAGACAGCCGCTGCCACACGTTATGGTCTAATAAAGAAGCTTGCTAGGAAGGTGATGGGCTTCCTACTGAAGCACTGTCAGCCTCCAGTCATGTAGCAGGACAAGCTGTAAACACTCTTGCCCCTCCCAATTGAAAGAGATCCAAGGCATTTAATTGCCCTCCAGTGTATTCATCAAAAAACATCTGAACAGTAGACTATTGATAAAACTTTGTAAAAACCCTTCCTTTTGGACTTACAACTAAATATTATACTTTTCTAAAAAGAATTTAAATGGTTTCCTACAATAGGTTATAGAAATGCTGAGAACCTCTAAACACAGAAACCAAGAATGGAGGCAATAGAAATAGCAACTTTCTGTCAAGACAGTAGGCTGTTCTCCACAGGCTGACAGTGGCACTCCCACTCAGGCTGAAGATAACACCCACACAACTCATTGAAAATGGACTTGTGTCCCTAGAGAAACTAGGTAACAAGGAGGACCCTAAAAGGGATGCATGGATCCCTCTGGGAGGGGAAAGGGGTGCTGTTCAGGGGAGAAGATGGGGAATGGGAGCATGAAGGACTGGGATTGGGATGGTTGAGTTGGGGGAGAGACTGAGAGGAAGAGCAGTGTAAGAGCTATCTTTATAGAGGGCCCATTATTGGGTTAGGGAGAAACCTGGTGCCAGGGAAAGCTCCCAGAAATCCACAAGGATGACCCTAGCTAGGATTTTAGCAACAGTGGAGAGGGTGCCTGAACTGGCCTTCTCCTGTAAGCAGATTTGTGACTGTCCTAATTGTCATCATAGAACTTTCATCCAGTAACTGATAGAAGCAGATGGAGGGATCCACAGCCAAGCACTGGGCTGAGCGCTGGGAGTCCATTGAAGAGAGGAAGGAGGGATTCAATAAGCAAGGGGGTCAAGATCATGACAGGGAAACCCTAAAATGCTGACCCAAGCTTGTGGGAGCTCACAGACTCTAAACCAACAGCTAACCTGCATGGGACTGACCTAGGCCCTCTGCATGGGGGTGACAGTTGTGCAGCTTGGTCTGTTTGTGGGCCCCCTAGCAGTGTGACCAGGATCTGTCCCTGGTGCATGAGCTTGCTGTTTGGAACCCATTTCTTATGTTGAGATGCCTTGCTCAGCCTTAATGCAGAGGAGAGAAGCTTAGTCCTACCTCAACTTGATATGCCATGTTTTGTTGACTCCCATGGAAGGCCTTACCCTTTCTGAGAATGAATAGGGGGTAGAAAGGAGGTAGGGGAGAAACAGGAGGAGAATAGGAAGGGAAAACTGTGGTTAGTATATAAAATAAATTTAAAAATTAGTAAGAAAAATAATAAAAGAAAATGGGGAAGTTAAGCTGGTGCCTACATAAAACCTTCATCCTCATGTTCCAGGGTCTATGACATGGAAAGGTATCTTCAGACTACCAAAAGAGAAAAGTAGACACCAATCCAACCACAAAATCTTTGTTCTACAATCTGTCCTGCCTGTAAAATAAATAGGGCAAGGGAGGCACAAACCTTGTGGGAATAAATAATTGATATTTGATTTGACTCAAGGTTACTCTATGAGATGTAACCCATACCTGACACTGCTTCTGTGACTAAGAACCAGAGTCTAGCTAGCCCAGAGACCTGGAAAGAAAACCAAACACTACTTATCTAAAGATAATAATAAAAGAAAATAACTCCTAATAATATTCTGCTATACTCATAAAGTGGTACCTTATTCAGTCATCAGCAGAGAGACTTTCTCCTGTGGAAGATGGAAACAAACGCAGAGATCCACAGCCAGATGTTCCACACAGAGGTAAACCTTGAAACACAGCTCTACATGAAATGTCTCCATCAAGTCCCTCCACTGCAAGCTTAGGGAACCCATGAAAGAAGAGGCAGGAGCAGTTGAGACAGAGGGGATGGAGAGGGACACCAGAAGAACAAGACCCTCTAAATCAACCAACAGAAGCTCATATAAACTCACAGAGACTGAAGCAGAAATTATAGGGCCTACATGTACCAGGTCCTCTGTGTGTATATTATAGCTTTCAATTTAATACTTTTATGGGACTCCTGAATGTAAATAAATGGATCTCTGATTCTTGTGCCTTCTCTTGGGGCTCTTATATTTTTCTGTTAGCTTGTCTTGTCCAACTTCAGTAAAATAGTTTTCATTTTAACCTTATAATATTTTATTTTGTTATGTTTTGTTATGATCCTTTAGACGCCTATTCTATTTTAATTAGAGATATAAAGGGAGTGGATCAGGATGAAAGAGAAGGTGGGGAAGAACTGGGAGGAGCAGAGAGGGATCAGATTATATCAAATGAGATTCAGATTATATATATGAGAAAAGAATCTATTTAATGCAAGGGACAAAATAAAGTTTAATTTAAAAAAAAAGCAGTAAAGAAAAAAATAGATAAATAGCAACTTTCCATAAAATGAGTTTAAAAAGGGAAAACAGAAGAATTGAGAACAGAAAAGCAAAACAAAACAAAACTCAAAACTGAAGTATGATGGTCTCCAGGAGATAGGGCTGCAGGGTTGAAGAGAAAAAAAGGACAGATTGTGTTCTGCATCATATCAGATCATTTGAAGTTATTAATAGACTTCAAAGATCCTATGAAGCACTTAAAAACTAAAAGTCACCTTGAAAATAATTGTCATTAAAATTACTCTAAAGTTGTATCCAAGAGACAACCAAAATTAAAATATGACACAGCTTTTTTTAAAAAAGAAAAAAGTTATGCAGACTTTAATCAGGGTAGAAATATAAATTGGGCCCAATTAAAAAATGAAGAAAATTAGCCTCTATACCTGGGTGCATGTAATTCAAAGAGGTCAGCTTTTCATCTACGCAAATCCAAAGGCGAGGCCTAACCCCAAATGCCCCCATCATTCTAGTCATCTCTTTCAGTATGTTTCCCCTCCATCCTTCAACCCCATCTGCCCCCAGTCCACCAAGGAAGCTCTTCTGTTTCCTCTTCCTATGGATATTAGAGCATTCCCTCTTAAGCCCTCCTTGTTACCTGGCCTCTCTGGATCTGTGGATTGTAGCATGAGTATCCTTTACTTTATAGCTAATACCCACTTATAAGTGAATATATATGTTTGTCTTTCTGAGTCTGGGTTACCTCACTCGGGAGAATTTTTTTCTAGTTCCATACATTTGCCTGTAAATTTTATGAGGTCAATATTTTTAACAGCTGAGTTATACTTTAGAATGTAAATCTACCATACTTTCTTTGCTCATTCTTTGGTTGAGGAACATCTAGGTTGTTTCCCTGTTCTGGATATTATGAATAAAACTGCTATAAATATAGCTGAGCAAATATCTGTGGTATAATTGAGCATCTTTTGGGTATATGCCCAAGATTGGTATAGCAGGGTCTTGAGGTAGATCAATTCCCAAAAATCTGAAAAATCACTATGTTGATTTCCAAAGTGGTTGTACAGGTTTGCACTCCCACCAGAATGGAAGAGCATTCCCCTTGCTCTACATCCTTTCCAGCATGAGCTGTCACTCATAATATCTTGGTTTTAAGAGATTTTGGGATTCTATAAACAGTCAAATGTTCAGGTGGTATTTTGCTATGTCTGCAATAATTCTAAATATTTTTGTGAATTGTAGCTATAAATATGCCCTCTTGAACATTTGAAAAGTAAAGTAACAGATCTGTTAAAACTGTAAAGTTTTGGTGCTTAAAATAATTTAACAAGTTGTATATTAAAAGTTTTATTTTATTAAAATATGAACATTTTATTAGGAAATGTTTGGTGTTAAAAGATAATTATGTCAAAAAACATATAGGCCAAGCTTTATAACTGACATCTCTAAGAAAGCAAGTAACTTACAACTCACTTTTTGACAAACTCTTTCCATATCCAAAGCTTCTTTAATTTATGAACTTTCACATTAATGCTAATCATGACAGCATCAGTTCTGTGACAACAGAGGTCTTATGTGAAAGTAAATATGTAATCTTATGTTATTCACTCCAGTGGTATATGTCATCTAACTAAATAGCACATAGCAAAAAGCAATTAGTATATCAAAATGGGGATGTGGCACTGTTGCCATGATGAAAACCCTCAACTGTTCAACAGTAAATCAATAGACACTGCCTAATGTCCTTAGATCTTCTTATTTGGGGGAGGGGAGTGGAGTTCAAGACAGGGTTTCTCTGTATAATAACCCTAGCTGTCCTAGAACTTGTTCTGTAGACCAGGCTGGCCTTAAACTCACAGAGGTCTACTGCCTCTGCTCCCAAGTGCTGAGATTAAATAAATCTGCCACCATATCTGGTGCATAATGCCTTCTAGAAGTATGGAGGTAAACGTAGATGAAACTGCTCTGCTCACCTTCCTCTGATGTAGAGAGACACAGTGGGCCAGAGAACTCTATGGTACAACTTAATTTTTTAAACTATGTGCATGTCTCTTGGATAAATAATTTATAAATAATATAAGTGTTGTATCGTTGATGTTGCAAAGAATAATTTAAGTAGATACAGTTCTATAATAGTCTTTTATTTTAAATAAATGTTTATGAGTCTCAATTTTCTTGTCTTTGTGAATACCAGCCTAATAAATTTATGAAGAAAAATAGAGAAATTTAAGAGAAAATGCTCTTTTATTAAAACTAAAACTCATTGCACCTATTATTTTAATACAATATGAAAATCCAACAATGAGAACAAGCAAGCTAAAACAGGAGCTAAAAATTAAGAACTAAAAAGAATAGAAGTTATATTGATTTTGCCAATAAAACTAAGTTAAGTGAAGGTGCATAGACACTAGATGAATGTTTACACACAGGACATTATGAGCTTATATGCAATGCTTGACTAGCTTCAAGTAGCAATTCACAGGTCTAACCTCCTTTTCTGGCCTGCATTTGATCTGTCCTCCACACATGCAGACACTTGTGACCAAAGATAATGTTTTAGGATAGGGCATTTTCAGGGTTCAGATGTTCACTTCCATAAAGATCATGACAAAATTAAAAAGCAGAACTTCCCAAGGTAATACCCAAGTAGCTAACAGAGAGTAAAATAGTTGTATCAGAACCAGCAGCCTAACAACCAGACAGTCCTGTCATACAATGAACACCATGAACATACCATAAGAGAATAATGTATGGTGGTGACCAAGTGTGTATTCCCCACACATGTGAAAATAGGATTCTGTAGAGAAAGATTGTGAGAGCCTCTGAGTACAGACATGAGGCCCCAGTTATGTGGATGAGAATAAAACAGAAATTCTAAACAAGACTGGGAATCACAAAGCAAAATAACTCTGACTTTCCTGGGAAGAAGACAAGAAAATGAGAAAAGGCATCCACTCACCGAAGACATATTAGACATTCAGAAAAACACTGGAGACCCTCCACAGACCAGGTCTGCTGCAGAAGAGAACTCCATGGAAATGACTGATATCAGAAGTCTGGGAGAACCAGCCAACCAGGCTGAACTGTCAGTAAACATGGAGGTGGCTGTATATGCTAAAGAGTCTGGTATACTAGACAGTGGAACGAGGAGAATGGAAAACACTGTGAATGGCAGAAAGGACAAAAACTACCTGCAAGCTTGAACCAGCCAAGTATAATCAACCTCAGCATGACCATCCTGTCCTGGGATGAACTTACATTCCCTTAAGAGAGAAAAAAAAGAGAAAACAGACTAGACAAATTTCACCAGACTTTTATTTTATGCTGACTTTTTAGTGATGGCATTGCATTGTCCAACAGTAACTAGAAGAAAGCATAAGGCCTAAGCACTATCATAAAGTGTGTGTGTGTGTGTGTTCTTACAATCAAAGTTTGCACATACAGTGTGTGTCCCCATAATAATGCTATGATTTGATTCCATCTCCACTGTGTCCCCCACAATGACATGATAATCTTTCTCTCCATCTCCCCTGAGACAACAAGAAGAAATAGGTTGATTTTCCATTTATTTGATAACTTCGGTTATCTATATTTCTCTATTATAAAAACTTGTGAATTGACTATTGGAAACTTCTTTGCTCTTCTACTTCACAAAGAATGACCATATAGTGATAATTCTGCATAGAAGTTCGCTGGCACGATTTCCCTAAGGAATGAAAAAGGCAAAACTACAGTGGTGCATTATGATGAAAATATCTCTCACATCCTAAGAGAGTGGAACATTTGCTCAACCTCACAGCCAAAGTAAATAATACTTAAGACTTGAGACTGTTGTCCTACTGTGTACCCAGACTGTTTATCTTTCAGAGAACAATATAACAACCAGCCATATTTGTCTTGGATTTCCCATGTAATCAACTCTTATAACCTAGGGAAGTGCATAGTTGTAAACATATGTGCGCTTCCATGACCTGACCCAAAAGTAAGGCTTATGTTTTCTTGTGTTTTATGATAATCATTTTAGAAAATGGGTTGAAAACAATCTTATAAATGCATATCTATCCTAAATGTTGAATGTAACATACAGATATTTCTTTATAATAATGTTTATGATATTGTTTGCTATCTGGTTCAATGGGAGTTGGTTAAAGTCAGTGACTTGATCCCTTGAAAAACTGTTACATTTTCTGTAAAGTATCTCTCCTTTTTCATGTGACTCTTTCTGTGTTGTTCAACAGAATAGAGAACAAAGCTCTTTGTTGGGAACAACACACAGAAATGAGACATATACAGATGCAGGCACAGACTCAGACTCAGACAACAGACAAACAGGAGCATGGATGACCTAGAGCAAATAAAAGAATTTAAATATGGCCTCACTCTTAGTCAAATGACACCAAAGGGAAATTGTTCTATTGATTTCTGTCCTTCACGTGACAATAAAGCATCATTGGTGACATTTAGTTTATTATTCATTAGTATGTTCAAGCTGACCATACAAAACTGTGTTAGATCACACTAAATATACAATTCCACTTTAACATATGTTAAAAATAGTGCTTGCATAGTGGTATTTCAAAAGTCTTATTGCTTAAGATAAAACTAAAAGCATTTAAGTTTAATAATTTAATTCTGTCTAATATAAAAGTACACAATAAACACAGACAAGACTTAAAATTGTAAGAATGTGTGTGTGTGTGTGTGTGTGTGTGAGAGAGAGAGAGAGAGAGAGAGAGAGAGAGAGAGAGAAATATCACACACACTGCATGGTCAGTAAATATTTGACTGCATCTTCCCCATGCCAAGCATGGCATATTCCTGATACTTAAAATGCAACAGTGAACAAAAGCATATGAGGGTCCTGCCTACATGGAACTTAGATTCTAAGAAATAAATATATTTCCATTTTACACAGGAAAAATTTTAAGGCAAGAGATATAAGCAATTTCCCCACATAAATTAAAAGTAGAGTTCAGGCTGAAAGCCACTGACTCACAGATTATGTTTTTTCCACATTGTATGTATTTTGAAGGACATAATTCAATAGAAAACTATCTGGTGAAAACCCAGAAGCTGAAACCTTCTGAGATAGCTATTAGATGATGTTATCATATGCTTTTATTTGGGGTCTTTGATGATTCTGATCATTTTGTAAAGCAACAAAACCCCCAATGGTACTAAATAAGGAATAGGTCTTCTGAAACAGATGGCCAAGCAGATGGTAGACTGTCCTTTTCTTTTCAACACCTCCTGTTGGAAGAATGTGATCTGCAGGTTAGGTATATTTGACATCTTGGGTCTCAACTGGTAGATATTTCTGGAAAAGATGCTGTTTTCTTCTCCTGAGCTCAACACATTCACAAGTACAATTTGTAGCATTTCCCTTTCTGTCACTCTTCCCATTAACTGTCCAGTTTTATCAACTCTGAGCAGAAGTTCTACACTGAAATATGACCTAAAAATACAAGTAATTCAGAGAAAATATTAGAATCCCTCAATTTTTTCCAATAAGATGTATGACAGTCATAGTCCTTTAGACAAGTCTGAGTCAATAAGCACAGCTCCCAAGCAACAGAGTTTATTAAGGTACAATACTATGCCAAGCATTAGCAAGGTGCTAGGAAGAAAGAAGGGAGAGAAGGTGTGGTCCTGCTCTGTAGAGACTGTAAAATGTTTAAATACATGTTTTTATATGTGTTGTGCAAGACAGATAATGGAACCACCACAGAGGTTTGAGGAAAGAGTTTATACAGTTAAAGAAGTAATAGCACTTTCTTGGGAAAAGGTTGGGGCACAGTACAGTCAGGGTGAAAACCTGGTTATAATCAGTCTTTGAGGAATGATGAGTCTTTCATAAATAAAAATAAGGAGTA
Source organism: Sigmodon hispidus (assembly GCA_004025045.1). NCBI lineage: Eukaryota > Metazoa > Chordata > Mammalia > Rodentia > Cricetidae > Sigmodon > Sigmodon hispidus. Next base: position 48,245 of record PVIH01008011.1, read on the forward strand.
CCATGGAGGATGGAAGTGTTCTCAAGGATGACATGCATTCGGACTGAGAGCTGAGCAATGTGGAAGAAATGGAGTATGAGGTTTTGAAAACTACAGAAAGTCATTCAAGCTCAGATCACTGTGAGTGGGAACTATAAATAAACTTGTGTCTGATGATGACAACCCTATGGTTATTTTGTTTGGTTTTGTTTCAGCAAGATCAGTTTCTTGGGAGAAGAAACGAGAGAAGTTAATCATTGCAGAGCCAAAACCCAGAAGGCAGTTACATTAATTATCAGGTTCTTTCCAGAGTTCAGGGAAGAGACAGTAAGTGTATGAAATGGACCTGGCTCTTATTAAGAAAAGGGGGATGAATAGAGATGTTCACAATTTCTGCATTAAAAGCAGAAATATTTCTATCCTCTGTAGAACCTAAAAAGAAAGACCTTATTAAAGTTGCTAAAGATATTAAGTTAACAAATCACAGAATTCCTGGCACCGTGGAGCCAACTAATTATTTTATCCACCTTAAAATTTTCTAAAACTTTAAGATACATTACATACATTTTCTATTAGATTTGTACAGAGATGATTTATACAGATTTTGTCTGATGCTCTTACATACTTTATATATGAACAGTCTTGGATTGTGATGGGCCAACATGGTTTGACTACTCTGTAGTTGTATTAGTCAGGTTTCTCTAGAGTAACTGAACTTATAGAATGAGACTGTTTATATATAGGAAGGAATTTATTAGAATGGCTTACAGGCTATGGTGCATTAATTTAATAATGGATGTCAATAAACAGAAAGTCCAACAATCTAGAAGTTGCTCAGTCCATGAAGCTGGATGTGTCAGTTGGTCTTCAGTAGATGCTGAAATCCCAAAGAAGTAGGATCTAATGCCTAGGAAGGAATAGACTTAATATCAGATGAGAGCAAGCAGGCAAAGAGCAAGAGTTTCTTTCTCCATGTCCTTGTACAGGCTTCCAGAGGAGATTGTGGCCCAGATTAAAGGTGTGTCTTCCCACTTTAAAATCCAAATTAAAGGCATGTGTCTTTGTACCTCAAGGGTCTGGACTAGAAATAAACTTTAAGCCAAGCAAAAAATATCCAAGGTCTGCCTTCATTTCTGAATTGTCGTTAAGATGTAGTTCCAGATGTAGTTAAATTGACAATGAAGATTAGACATCACGGCAGTGGTACAACTGTAATGTGTACCATAGAAATCATACCTAGAATTGTCATCTCTTCCCAGCCTAGTGATGTGTGGCATGAGTGGTCTCACAGTGTGAAACTGTGGTGGAATGTTCTCTGTATGCTGTAAATAAAGTAACTGGTTTGGCCTATGTAGAGCACCCTAGAAGTGGGTGGAGAATCAGAGGACAGACAGGTAGGAGAAGGGTGGAGTTAGTCAGTCTCCATCCGACTCCCAAAGAACACAGGTGAGCCGCGGGACGAGACACGTGGCAGACAGATTAATGGAAATGGGTTGATTTAAGATGAAAGAGCTAGCTAGTAATGTGCTTGAGATATGGGTCAAACAGTATAAAGTTAATATAAGCATCTGATTCATTTCTTTGGGGGACAAAAGCCGCGCGAACCAGATTCCAAACCTCCAGCCCAAATGGGCCAGAAAACTTACTACAACATGAAACCATGCAGCATACTCCACCTCCAGTCAGCCAGGGGAACACAGGGCTACTGTGTTTCCAAGCTACATCTGGTAGGTGAAGTGTATTAAATTTATAATGGACTGTATTTTCTTTTTAAAATCTTATGCCTCAATCTCCCTCCCTCCTTCTCTCTCTCTCTCTCTCTCTCTCTCTCTCTCTCTCTCTCTCTCTCTCTCTCTCTGTCTTATATATTTCTGTCTGTCTGTCTCTTTATCTCTCTATATGTCTACAAGAATGCTACCTATAGAGGCCAGTCACTGGATCCCATGAAACTGGAGTTCCAAGTGGTTATGAGGCATCCACAGTGGGTGCTGGGAACCAAGCTTGAGTTCTCAGAAAAAGCATGAAACTTTTTACTAATGAGTCATATCCCTATACTTAGATGCCGTTTTCAACTACAATGAGTGTCTCATATTGAACCCTGTTGTAATTTAGGGGCATTTGTATATACAACCCATTTGAGGGTCTCTTACATATTAAATTATTATTTGAGTACAACCTAAAAAAATTCAAAATCATCTTTAAAGAAATTTTATGCTGCATATATAGAAAGCATTCTGGTTCTTCACTATGATTATACATTATTATGTAATGTCATAAAAGGCATAAAGCAGTATTATATATGAATGTATTCCTCTAACCAATATTCCATAGAATAGAATTAATTAAAACAAGGGACTAGAGAGATGGCTCAGCAGTTAAGAGCAATGACTGCTCTTCCAGAGGACCAGGGTTCAGTTCACGGCACCCACATGACAGCTCACAACTGTCAGTAGTTCCAGTTCCCAGTTCCAGGCAAATAAATAAATAAAAAGTTAGAAAAAATACCTTAACAAATAAAGTGAGAATTTTCTGGTATGTTATTAAGGACAGCTTTGCAAGCGTCAACCTTTTAAAAGTAAAACTTTATATTTCCACAACTGCTAAGGATGATGAACACATTTTGAGATATTTCTTAGCTACTTTTATTTCTTCTATTGAGAACTCTCTGTTTAGATCCCAGACCATTTTAATTGGGTTATTTACTTGACTCTTTGATATTTTAGATCTCTATGTATTCGTGATATTATTCTTGTCCTGTGTGTGTTTGGTGAAGATTTTCTCCCATTTTGCGGGTTTCTTCTTCACTCCAATGGTTGTTTTCTTGACTGTACATAATCCTTTACATTTCATAAGCTCTCATATACCATTGTTAGCCTTAATTCCTTAATTCAAAAACTTCTTCCTACACCTCTGTCTTGTAGTATACTACCTATGTATTCTTTTAGCAGTTTTAGAATTTCAGGTATCAAATTGGGGTCTATGACCCACTTGGAACTAATTTTTGTGCAGTGTGATAAATATGGGACTAATTTAATTCTTCTATGTGTGAACATCCAGTTTTCTTGCATCATGTGTTGAGATGCTGTCTTTTCTCCAGTGTTTGTTTTTTCCCATAGTCAAATATAAGGTGACTATATAGTTTAGTGTTCTTGTGTTTTGGGATTTAATTTTATCCCATTGGTGCATATACCTATTTTGTTTCTATTACTTTAGTTTTATATAGAAGCTTTTCTCTCTAGAGCAAATAAAGATCACTGCAAGAAGCACAGATGGACACAATGTAGAGGTCAGTGGATTGTGGAAAACCCATCCCCAGTAAATACATCTATGATACAGCTCCTGCATGTATAGTTCTGGGAAAAAAATGTGAACAGGGTGGGAGGGATTCGAAGAGCCAGAAACCAGGAAAACTTCTGTGTGAATGCCTCTCATATAAATGGTGCTATAAATAAGACTTGAACAATGACAACATCAATAAACATGCTAACTCAGAAGGGAAAATTTTCATGGAGTCCTACTCCTAGGTAAAACACTATAGATAAGTAATGACTGCTGGAAGAGAAATTTTTAGCTTCTCCCAGGAGTGAACCTTTGGTTATCCAATACAAAGTTGTCATCTCTGGAACAGTTTAAATACAAGTAAAACAAACGTGACCTCAGCAGGCTGTATTTATATATTTGTGTATATGTATAACAATAATCAAAGAAAGGAGATTATCAATTTGAAAGTTAGGGAGGGGTTGGAGGGAAAGGACATGGAAAGAAACTGGAGGGAAGAAAAAAGGAGAAAATTATGTCATTGAATTTTAATTAAAATATAAGAAAAGCTAAAGCAGCAAATCCTTAAACAATATAAATACATACACAAAACTTGTGTATAAAATGGAAAGAACAGAATCCAGCATCTAAAAGTATCATTTCATCTGAGTTATAACCCAGCACTACAGAAGGATGTAGTTGGCTATGATCCAAAGCCCATAAAATTGTGTCCCCTCACAGAAAAGGGGCTGTTTTCATAACTCTTATTGTCAAACTCCAGGAATCATAACACATAAACCCCTAAATTCTCACCTGTATAGCCATCCAATGTCCCTCATATATGGCTCCTGAACTTCATACAGGTCATCTTTGAGGCTTTGGTGCTCTTGTCTATATCTACATCTCCATGTGAGCATCTTTAGATCTGCCATTTTTTTTATCTTTTTAATATGATAGACAAATTAATCTCTCTAAAATCTGTTAAGTCCCCTGAAGGACAGATCCCACATCTTGTTTTCACAGCTTCATGGTAGCCTTTCCAGAGATCTCCTTGGGAGAGTTACTGAAGATCCAGCCATCTGCTTTCTAAATAGTGCTCTGTTGGCCTCTAAAAACATTAATAGAAACATCCAGAAGATTCTGTAAAACTTATCAACTGTTATGCAAAACTGAATGAAATCTCCAAAGTATCAACATCAGTTAACAGTTCTGTGAACATCCCCAGGCTATATGGAGCTATATCAAAACTTGAGGAGTCAAAGAGGACTGACGTCTCCATGGCAACAACTGTCCTTCTCCAGCACCTCTTCCCTTATACCTGGCCAGCATTAAAATTTTTATAACTAATAATAGAATGTGGTTCAAGTGGTTTTTTTTCACAAGTTGATATATTTTTTTATTTTCTTCTTTTTTGTTTTTGAATATGCTTGCGTATATAATCATTCCTTCTCACAAAAAAACCTGCTGAGATGGGAAGGATTGTATCTGCAAGGACACATGGGAAAGAATGTTATTCTACTCCACTATGGCTCACCTGCTCTGATTTCTACTCTTTAGAAACATCTCCTTGGGGGCTGTGACAATGGTGTCAGTCCACCAAGAAAATCACTTATAGGCATATCCAGCATCTTGTGTTTTAGTTGATGCTAGATATAGCCAAGCTGATAACCAAAATTATCCATCACAGATTCTGAAATGTGTAAGGCTATTAGACAGTGTTCAACCTCCAGATGGCTACTTCCTCTAAGTATCAGCAGCATCACAACCTATGTGATTTAGTAGTTTTCTGTATCTTACTGAATTTGTGTCTGCTTGTCAGAAAATTTGACTTTCTATTATTGTGTGTAAAAGCTGGCCTTTGATATTGTCAGCCACGCCTTTATAGCACAGCTGTCATGGAGCTGACACAGTGTTTGAGATGTAAAAAGTTTAGAATGCTTTATGAAGTCCAATGATTTCTGCAAGTATTCATTAACTGTAGGACTCCTTATTTTTCATGTGTTTGTAAGCATATTGTATGTGCACATATATATGCACACATATGCATTGTGTGAACACGTGTGTATATAGGTGCATGTGTATGCACATTAGTATGGAAGCCTTAGGGTCAAGAATTTCTCTCAATAGCTCTCCCACATTATTCCTTAAGGCAAGGTATCTCAGTCAAACATAGAAATACTATGGCTATGGCCAACTTGCTCATCAGATTTCCTATTCTCCACTTTCTGAGACTGGAATTAAAAATTAGCTGCTGCATTCATCCAACATTTAAGTATGTTCTGAGAACTCTAGTTCTCTTGTTTGTATAACAAGTGTTTTACTACTAAGCCACCTGAAGACATAACCATTAGTATAATAATGGCATGAACAGCTTTGGAATAACCAATTACTTTCTGATTGGATATAATTCCTGCTCCATAATACAGTGGGATTGTGTTCTATTTTATTGTAAACAATTGTATAATATTTGTTTAATAAAAATGCTGATTGGCCAAAGGCAAACAGGAAGTGTGGGCAGGGCTACCAGATTAAGAAAACTCTGGGAACAAGAAGAACAGAGCAGAAATGACACAGAGATGACACAGACAGACGCTGAGGAAAGAAGTCAAAATGCTGCTCTGAAAAAAGGTACCGAGAAGCATGGGTTAGTTTAAGAGTAAAGAGTTAGCTAGCAATATGTCTAGGCCCTAGATCAATCAGTGTAATATTGATCCAAGCATCTGTGTGATTATTTGGGCCTAAGTAGCACTGGGGCTGAAAGGTCCAAATCTCTGGGCTAGACTGGAAAGGACAGATCAGAAACCTAATACAATACCACAAGACAAAACCCATTCTTGGCATCATTATCAGGTCAAGAACCTGTGTAGATAGGCCACAGGCCCTGTCTTAATTACTTTTCTATAGCCAAGATAAGATACCATAACCAAGTCAATTTATAAAAGAAAGTGTTTAATTTGAGGTTGTCAGTCTTAGAGGGTTAGAATCATGATCATCATCACAGGAAGAACAGCAGCAGCAGGCAGGCATGGTGCTAAGCAATAGCTTGAGGGCTCACATTTTCTTTCATTCTTTTTTTCCTTTTTCTTTCCTCTTCTTTTTTTATTATTATGAACAAAGAAGTCACATTTTCTATCCTTGTGCATCCTTATTCAAGATCCCGTCCCCCTCCCACCACATCAGGTCATTCTCTCTTCTCCACATCTCCCCATCCCCGCCTTGGGCAGATGAGGGCTCACATTTTCATACCCAGTCATGATGCAGAGAGAGCTAACTTGGAATGATGTGAGCTTCTGAGACCTCAAAGCCCATCCCCAGTGACACACCTCTACCAACAAGGCCAAACCCCTAATCTTTTCCAAACAATTCTACTAACTGGGAACCATGAACTCAGATATTTCAGTCTATGAGTGTCATTCACATTCAAACAACTAAAGAGCCTAAGGAAACATGTAGCACCATTATACTGCCTCATGAACATAGAATTCAACTGACTCCTAGTGGGCTACCAGTATGCTCATGGGTCAATGCATCTCTCAATCCTCATGAGAAGTTTCTATTTGCAGTATATGATGATTGGCACTGAGACCCACAACTGGTCAAGGTGCAGGGGAAAAGAGACTGTAGAATGTTGAACCCTAAAGAAAACATATATTCATCACACCTTCCTTTCCAAGAATCAGAAATCATAGCCAAAGTGGAGGTAGAAAGTCTGTAACGGACAAAGGCAGTAAATAACTTAAAAAATCATCTGGATACAGTAAAACATCTACACATATGAACTCACAGCACTTGAGATGGTCTACACAAAACCTGTAAGCCCCAAACAGACCAAACCCTAGCACAAAGAAGTCATTGAGTATACAGTCCAACCATTAGGCATGAAACAATTAGCTTCTAGGAAAGAAAGGTTAAGTTTTCTCTATGAGTGTAGGCCCTAGTAATCTGACTATGTTCCTGTAAAAGTCCACACATCCAAGATTATTTGGGGTAGCACACAGTGGTCTGGAAGGACTTTTAAAGAGGACACAAAGTTGAATGGAAATGAGAAGAATTAGGGGGGTAAATATGATCAAAATATATTGTAATAAACATGAAACTCTCAAAGAACTAAAAACAAATTAAAATTTAAAATAAAAAAGCACTGACCCGGGCTGGAGAGATGGCTCAGCCGTTAAAGGCTAGGCTCACAACCATAAAAGCACTGACCCATCTTCTTAACCTCAAATCTCTGATTTTTATGTCTCCTTTTCTATGCCCATTCTCTTCTTTCTGCTATAAATCAACAAAATAGTATATTCTTCCTAATTTCTATCATAACTGTTTCTTCAAATTCCCCCTCAAGGTTTATTTTGTGCATGGTCTTGAATGAAAGTTGGGGTACACAGTGGTCAGCTCATAGTATTGGATTGTACTCTATTCTCTGAGAGCTATGTCCCCTGGAGGCTTACAGAGAGAGACAAATAATCTCAACTAGGGTATCGGTAGGTATAGCATTAAATACTTGGCTATTGATCATCAGATTTTGTTACTTCCTCCCAAGTCTGCAAGCCTACCACAAAAAAAAAAAAAAAATAGCTTTTTATCCTTCCTTCCTTTGCATTCCTGCACCTTGGCTCCCTATTTGGAACACTTCCTCTGAATCATCTTTCTACTGATAAAGTATTTTATCAGATGTTTTTCTTTTTACATGAGGAATCTTGATGTTGACTAATAAAATATTTTCCTTTATATAGTTTATGTAATATATTTTTAATGCAAAAAACTACATGCTTAATCTAGTTCAAAAATATTTACCCAGCTGTGAATAGGGTTTTCAGGACACTCAGAGGACTCACAGGAAGACTCAGCTATCTTTATCTATGACAGACACAAGGTCAAAGGAAAGGAAGAATATAGAACTCAAGACAACGAGCTCCAAGAGTTTAGTTTCAGAAGAACTTTATTTTAAAAGACCTAAGACTATGATTTAAATTTTGTTCTCATTTCCACCACACTTAGAAATAGCTGGTTTTAAGTCGACAAAGCGAAATAGGCTACTTAGAAATACAAAGAAGAGAACTAAAGGCTAAATCTCATCCAGGGACACTGTTATAACTGTGAGCTTTGCACTCAGTAAGAACAGATGATCTCTAAGAAACTAGGGTTTGCCATATGTAATTCCTAGGCCTACATTTGCCATATTTAAATTCCATGTAATTCTTGGGCCTCTATGTATATTAATAAGACAAATTATAATGATAATTACTTAAGCAAAATGCACATATTTTTTCAAAGAGTAATGGAGGAAGAGAGAGAGATTTTCTTCAGAGATGCAACCACCGCCAAGGCTCCTGTAAATAACACCTTATCCAAGTTCCTTCCTGGAAGCAACCCTAATTAAATCATTGGGTTATGAAACAGAAACATAAAAGAAAGAGAAAGAGGAGATGAGGGCAGCAAAAGAGGATACTGAGTAGATAAGCTTGAAATGCATTATATATACTATAAAATCCATTATCATGGATAATTAATATATACCAATAAAACACGTAAAAGGTTCACAAGGATACAAGAGCTCAAGGCTAGATCATAGCTAAATGACACAGTGCCTCACTTCTGCATTGATGGCCTCTGGCAGGAGTGTAGGTGAGGAAAGACTTGTTTTCTTTAAGGGTCTGGCCACAGGGATTTTAATTATGCTCCAGTAAGAAAATGAGCAGCATGAATGGGGGTTTTTGTAAATGGGGAGATCATAAGAGTGGGTATGAATCTGAGAGGTCTGATAACTGAGTTTGATGGGGTGCATGATGTAAAATTGCCAAATAATAAATATATAAATAAAAAAAGGTTCACAAGAAAGTTGTTAAATAAAAACATAATAAAAACATTAAACAATAAAGTATATTTTTGTTTATATTTGATTGGGTATTCCTATGTTTATATTATACTGGCAGGATGACCAAAGTGAAATGAGTATTAAAGTGAGAGGAGAAAAATATACCTAACTAGCAAGACCTGTGACTGTGTGAAGAAAAGATAAAGCAACACGAAGCACAGCAGAAGTCAAACAGGTCTTCTGTTTGTTTCCCTCTGAAACAAACAGAGTTCCTAGACAAGCCAGAGTTGCCAATGGCAGTCATTCTGTGTAGATATCCTGGGGGACGACCTCTAGACATCAGGCTCATTCTCATACTGTCAATCTTGAGTTCCTAGGGTCTCCAAAGATGCAGAAGATCTAAGAAGAAGGACTTAGAATAAATGTTTCACTAAGAGCAGGTGTTGCTTCCCTGGTAGTAACTATTTCATCTTGAACTTTTATGGAAGGGGTTGGAGGGAGGCCTAATGGCTAAGAACAAGCGCTATTGTTACAGAGGCTACAAGATTGGTTTCAGGTAGCTCATGATGCCTGTAACTGTAGCTCAGGGATCTAACACCTTCTCCAGGTTCTGTGGACACTGCACTGATATGCTCACTCACCTTTCCCCACACATAATTAATTCTTTTTAATTTATGGAAGTTATACCTTATATTCTTTGAAGTTTTAGTTCATGATAGTCACTAAAGTAAATACTGAGCAACAAGGCCAAATACCTGATTCTGAAATTAGCATTAGCAAATTCATTCTTATTTGACAGTATTCTCCATATACTGAAAACATACAGACATTCATTGAATAACAATTTTTGAAACAAAAAGTATTGAGGGGCTGGTAAGTCAATGGGTAGACAGTGTATCAAGTATACACAGGACCTCACATTCAAGTTCAGCCCTGAAAGAGAAAAGAAATACATGTATAGCAATTTTTTTAAAAGGTTACAACAGAAGTCACATACACTTGCATTGAAACAAAGGACAAGGAGGCTGGAGGGGGGTCCCAGTAGCTAAAATCACTTGCTGCTCTTCCATAAGACCCAAGTTTAATTCCTAGTACTGATGAAGGGTGATGGGAGGTGAGGTAGAGGCTAAGAACAGAAAATAATCACAAAATACAGTGCCTGAAGTCAATATGCCATGTCCTCAGGTTAGAGGCAGTTGTGGATAGTGGGAAGGCAAGACACTGACAAACTGTCTATAGCAGTGTGTTCAGCATAGACATAGTAAAAAGGGGGTTCTCTCTTGGTAGAAGCAGACCTTATCAACCAAGAACTACAGCCTTGGGGGAACAGGTGGATCAACTTCTGGGGCCATCTATCTGCCATGAGGCTCACTGCTGCTTCATCTAAAAGCTCTAACACTACAGGGACCTACAGATGTTCATGGAGCAACCTCCAGCAGGGTGATTAATGGTTATCAACTACTGTGATTTTTTAATATAAAAAATAAGTTCTCAACCTGTATGGATTCCAGTGTCCTATTCTCCCATACTCCTAGAACACTTCAGAGATACACACAGAAAGAATGTTACCCATGCCTGGAGATATAAACTAGGGGCTCTCAGGAGGGTGGCAGAACCTGCCCAGCCCTCAGACTACAAGCTGAGTGTAGCCAGAGGAGAAGATACTCATACACAATAAAGTGAAGGTAACTCTGGCTAACATCAGCATAAAGCAGGAAACAAGAGTCCACAGATTCTGTTGGATCCAATCTCCTACCAAAGCATTTGCCTGGCAATCCAAAGTTTCCAAGAATACAGAAAGAAATCACGTGACAGTTACATCTTTTCCTAACCTTTTCTTTTGTACATCTTGTTTCCTGATTTTTCTTTCTGCAATATACTTCAGTATTATTTTAATGTACCATTGGATTTTTTTATTTTTTAAAAAAGATTCCAGGCAACCTCCATGACAACTGAAGACCCATAGACCCCTGGCCCACAGCCGACTAAGAACTAAGAGTGAACCAAAGAAGCAATGGACAGACGCCAGTACAAGAATACATACAACAACATAAAGAACAATGTGGCACCACCAGAAGAATCTGGTGGTTCTACAACATCAAGATCTGAGCATGGCAATGAAGAGAAAGCAGAAGGAGAAGACTGTAAAACAACTTTATGAAAATAATAGACACCTTAGAAATATTAAAAATACCCTTAGAAAATAGAAAAAAATATAAACAAAAAGTTGGAAGAGATTAACAAATCCCTGAAAGAAAATGAACAGGTGAAGGAAACATTTCAGGAATTAAAAATTTAAATAGAAGCAATAAAGAAGGTACAAACCATGGCAATGATGGAAATAGAAAACCTGAAGAAACAAACTGGAACAGATGCAAGCATAACTAACAGAATGCAAGAGATGGAAAAGAGAATCTCTGGAGTAGAAGACTCAATAGTGGAAACAGATAACATTAGTCAAAGAAAACACTAAAACCAAAAAAGCCCTAACACAAAACCAGACAATTTGGGACACCATGAAAAGATCAAATCTGAGAATAATCAGAATTAAAGAATACCAGCTTAAAAGCACAGAAAATATATTCAACAAAATCATAGAAGTAAACTTTCCAAAATTAAAGAAGGAAATGCCTATAAAGATACAAGAAGCTTACATAACATCAAATAGACTAGACCCCTAAAAAAGTCTGCTCACCACATAATAATCAAGTCACTAAATCAACAGAACAAAGAAAAAAATAGTAAGATCTACACAGGGAAAAGCTAAATTACCTATAAAGACAGACCCATCAGAATAACACCAGATTACTTAGTGGAAACAATGAAATCAGTACAATAGAAACAAAGAGAACAATGCAAAGAATTAATGAATCAAAGAGTTGGTTCTTTGAGAAAATCAAGAAAGACAAATGCTTATCCAAAGTAACAAAAAGGCAGAGAGAGAATATACAAATGAACAGAATCAGAAATGAAAAAGGGACATAACAGACTCCCAGCAAAACCAGAGAATCATCAGATCATACTTTGAAAATCTATACTCCACTAAAATGGAAAACCTAGAAGAAACGGACAGCTTTCTGGACAGGTACCACTTACCAAAATTAAAGCAAGTTTAAATGACTGAAACAGACTTATGACCCCTCAAGAAAACTGAAGCTGTTATTAAAAGTCTCCCAAGTAAGAAAAGCCCATGGACAGATGGTTTCAGTGCAGAATTCTACCAGACATTCAAAGAACTAATACCAGTACTTCTCAAACTGTTCCATACAATAGAAACTGAAAAAAAAAAAACATTGCCCCAACTCTTCTTATGATGTTATGATGGTCCTGATACCAAAGATATAACAAAGAAAGAGGATTACAGACCAATCTCCCACATGAATATTGATGCAAAAATACTCAAAAAAATTCTGACAAACCAAATTCAACAACATATCAAAAAAATCATCAAGTAGGCTTCATCATAGAGATTCAGGGATGGTTCAACATATGAAAAACTGTGAATGTCTTCTGTCATATAAACAATCTGAAAGAAAAAAAAACACGGAGAGATCAGGAATACAGGGAAAATACCTAAATATAATAAAGGCGATATACAGCAAGCCAACAGCCAACATCAAACTAAATGGAGAAAAACTTAAAGCAATCCCACTAAAATCAGAAACAAGACATGGCTGTCCTCTCTCACCTTATCTAGTCAATATAGTTCTTGAAGTTTTAGCTAAAGCAATAAAAGAACAAAAGGAGATTAAGGGGATATAAATTGGAAAGGAGAAAGTCAAGCTATGTCTATTTGCAGATGATATAATTGTATATATAACTCACCCCCAAAATTCTACCAGGGAATTCCTACAGCTGATAAACACCTTCAACAATGTAGCAGGATACAAGATTAACTAAAAAAAAAATCAATATCCCTTTTTTACACTAAGGATAAAGGGCTGAAAAAGAAATAAGGAAAACATAACCTTTAATAATAGCTGCAAATAGCATTAAATATCTTGGGGTAATTTTAACCAAAGAAGTAGCAGACCTGTTTGACAAAAACTTTAAGTCACTAAGGAAAGAAACTAAAGAGGATATCAGAAAGTGGAAAGATCTCCCATACTCCTGGATAGGTAGAATCAACATATTAAAAATGGCAATCTTATCAAAAGCAATCTACAGATTTAATGCAATCCTCATCAAAATACCAACACAATCTTTTTTACAGACCTTGAAAGATCAATACTCAACTTCATATAAAATAACAGGAAAGCCAGGGTTGCTTTGGCTGTAGTCAGGCAAAAAATTGCCTTTTGAGAATCCCTATCAATCATTACTAGGAGTCTTTATTAGGATTGCCTTCATAGATTTCAGGAAGTTTCCCCTGGACCACTCCTTAAATACCCCCCAATTCCAACCATCACTCCATACAATCTCTCCCTCCATCCCACCCCTAACTTGATACCCCTGCTCCCATCCCAATCTACCCCCCAGTCCACCAATAAAAATCTGTCTTCTATTTTGTCTCCTGAGGGATATTCATAAGCTATCCCCATACGTCTCATCTTTACCTAACATCTCTGGGTCTATGAATAGTAGTTTGGTTATCATTTTTTAATGGCTTATAAGTGAATACAAACCATATTTATCTTTCTGGATCTGGGTTGCCTCACTCAGGATGATTTTTTTTCTAGTTCCATTCATTTGCCTGCACATTTCCTGATGTCATTGTTTTTAACCACTAATACTCTGTTGTGTATATGAATCACTATTTCTTTATTCATTCCTCTGTTGAGGGACATCTAGGTTGTTTCCATTTTCTGACTATTTTGAATAAAGGTGCACTGAACATGGATGAACAAGTGTCCTTGTGGTAGGATGGAGTAATCTTTGGGTATATTATCAAGAATGGATTAGCTGAGTCTTGATTTAGATTGATTCACAGTGTCCTAAGGAACTGCCATATTGATTTCCATAGTAGCTGTACCAGTTTGCACTCCTATCAACAATGGAGAGGTTGTTTCTCCATATCCTCAACAGCAAAAGCTGTCACTTATGGTATTGCTCCATTCTGACACATATAAGATGGAGTCTCAGTGTTGTTTTGATTTGTATTTGTATTTTGATTTGTATTAAAGGATGTTGAAAACTACTTTAGATGCTATTTGAGTTTTCTACATAGATAGCTCTCTATTTAGATCTGCATCTCAATTTTGAATTGGATTATTTGAGATTTTTGTCTTTTTTTCTTTTATTTTTATTATGAACAAATTCATAATTTTTATCCATGTATATCCCTGTTCAAGATCCCTTTCCCCCCCCACTCCCAGTCACTCTCTCTTCTCCACATCTCTATATCTCCTCACCAGCATGGGCAGGAGGTCCCAAGTTCCCGATATGGCTTAGTTCAGCATTCATTCTTGGCAGATCAACTTTCCTCACCTCAACATCAAGACTGGGTCAGGTGTTGCTCTGGAGGGAGTGGGATCCAAGGTGTCAGTCCAAGGTGTTTCAGATCCCAAGCTGTTCAGTGGTTGTGGTTTGCAGCTTGGACATGCTTTGCTTTTTGCTTTTTTGTTTAGAGTCCACTAATGAGTGGGAACATCCCCTGCTTAGTTTTCAGGGATTGTGATACCTCGCTCAGGAGAATATTCTCCAAATCCATCCATTTGCCTGTGAATTTTAGAATACCATTTTTTCTTACTGCTGAGTAGTACTCCATTGTGTAGATATACCACAGTTTGTTAATACATTCTTCAGTTGAGAGGCATCTAGGTTGTTTCCAGATTCTTGCTATTATGAATAATGCTGCTATGAACATAGTTGAGTTAATGCATTTGGAGTGCAAATGTGCATCTTTAGGGTATATGCCCAGTAGTGGCATTGCTGGATGCTTGGGGAGATTGATTACACAAAACTTCCTATTTGGGATTTTCATATCAGTTTCTTGAATTCTTTATATACTTTGGATATTAGCCATCTATCAGATGTAAGGTTGGTAAAAATCTTTTCCCATTTTTTAGGCTGCCACTTTGTTTCATTAATGATGTCCTTTGCCTTACAGAAACTTTTCAGTTTCATAAATTCTCATTTATTAATTATATACTATTTTTTATATTTTATAAAACTATATTTTATATTTTATATTTTTATATAATTTATAAAAATAATTTAGTAATCATAGATCTTAACTATACAGCTAGTGTTCTGTTCAGAAACTTATATCCTGTTCCAATACGTTCAAGACTATTCCCCACTTTCTCTTCTATTAGGATCAATGTATCTGATTTTATAGTGAGGTCTTCAATTCACTGGGTCTTTATGCAGTATGATATATATGAAAATATTTGCATTTCTATACATGTCAGTAGCCACTTTGATCTACACCATTTGGTGAATATGCTTTTTTCCAGTGTATATTTATGACTTCTTTATCAAAAATTAAGTGTTCATATGTGTTTGGTTTTATGTGTGAATCTTTAGTTTGATAACATTTATCATTGTCTGTTTTTATGACAATACTATGTAGTTTACATTATTGTAGCTCTGAAGTACAAGTTGAAATCATGGATAGTGATATCTCCAACAATTCTTTTATTGTTCAGGACTGTTTTAGCTACCCTGTATTTTTTGATTTTTCCATATAAAGCTGAGAATTCATCTTTGAAGTTTTATGGGGATTTCACTGACTCTGTAGTTTGCTTGTGATCAGATAGACAGTTTTACTATGTTAATCCTATAGACGAATCAGCATGGAAGATTTTTTTCCATCTTCTGGTATATTCTTCAATTCCTCCAAATCTTTGAAGTTTATGTCATACAAGTATTTCACTTGCTTTGTTAGAGTTACCCCAAGATATTTGAAACTATTGTGAAAGGTAAAGGTGTTGTTTCCTTGAGTGGTTTTTTTTTTCCTCTTTGTCATTTGTGTGTAGGAGGGCTGCTGATTTTTTTTTTAATTAATCTTCTATCTAGCCTCTTTGCTGAAAGGGTTGGTCAACTGTAAGAGTTCTCTGGTGGAATTTTTAGAGTTACTCATGTATACTATAAAATCATCTACAAATAGTGATTACTTTGAGGTGATGATATATTAGATACCTAATAAAGCTTGCCTGAGATCATAGCACAGAGCCAACCACAGAATAACTGGGAAGAATTGGGAGGAGGGAGGGGAGGAGGAGCAAGGGGATACATGGATAAAAAAAAAGACTTTATTGTATAAATAAAAAAGAGAATATATATTAGATACTAAAAAAGTAAAATTTAATGTAAAGCTACATGGCTTCCATTTTTGAATGCCAGTTCTAACATATAGAAGTTGGTTAAATTGCATAGTTTTTGGGTCTGGTTAATTTAGGTGTTTGGTGTTTTTATTTATTTCAAAGATTTTAAAAAATAAAATAAAAAGCAATACACACATATATAATAATTTTAGGTAAATTAAAAATAGAACATGATTCAAAAGAAAATTCCTTGTTACACTTTATCTGATTTTGATTATGAATCTTCCCAGATGACACTGGCATCTCCCTGTCTTCTGATCCTCGGTAAGACATCCTTTTGCCTCCGTTTCCTTATCCTTTCACTTGTTTACCCTTGCACCTCTTCTAGCCTCCCTCCCCTGCCCCCTCCCTCACCTCTCCCATTTACCGCTTCTGCATTTACTTTGAATAATTTCAACTCATAGCACACTCCACATTAGCTTTGCCACTAGCTAATGTGCATTAATCAATGCTACAGTGATAACTTTGCATTGAAGTCAAGTGTGTTTCCTTGTCTCTGAGTGATACTTGAGATGGAGGACTTGAGCAGGGTAGGCTGCTGAACAAGAGACCCCAAAATTAAAATGGGAGAGACATCTAGATCAACACACACAAATCATAACACTGTAACACAAGAAACATGAAAATGCAAAGCAATCTGACTCCTCCAAAAGATCATAATTCCTTAGTTCCTGAATTGAAATATACTGAAATGAGCCAAACATCAGGCAAAGATTTTGATAGTTCAGTAGTAAAAATGGTCGGTGACTTGAAAGAGGATACAAATAAGCAAATGATTGAAGAACATAATTCTAGGACCTGTAAAAGAAAGTTTGCAAGACAGAGAAATAGGCAGCAAAATGGTTAGAAAATCAGCAATTTGGATAAAAAAGACAGCAAGATGATAGAGAGATAAAGCAGTGAAATTTAGACTTTGGAAAGAAGCACACTGTAATCTGCCAGAAGTGGATGCTGAACTAAGCCATATTGTGACCTTGGGACCTCCTGCCCTTGCTGGGGAGGAGATAAGGCGATGGGGAGAGGAGAGAGTGACTGGAAGGAGTAGGAGGGGAAAGGGAGCTTGAACAAGGTGGATACATGGATAGAAAATGAGACTTTATTCAAAAATAAAATTAAAAATAAATAAAATGATATAAAAAAATCTAATTTCCAAGTGCTTTTTATAAACACCCATGGATAAACTTAATCAAGGAAATAAAATATTTTTACACTGAAAATTTTTCAGTGCTGGATTAAAAAAGCACCTGAAGATTGAAACACTTCCCAAGCTCATGGATTGGTTGAATTAACATCATGCATATGACTATATTGCCAAAAGCAACCTACATATTCAATGTGATTTCCATTATATCTTGATAATTCTTTACAGAATTAGAAAAACAACTATTTTAAAATTCATATGAAAACATGAAACATACCAAAGAGCCAAAGCAATCCTAAGAAGTAATGTTTGAGACACCACAGTTATTGATCTCAAAGTATACTATTAAGCCATAGTAACAAAAACAGCATGCTACAGGCAAACCACCAAAATCACACATTTAAAGTAGTGGAATAGAATAAAGGACCTAGAAGTAAAACCATACATCTACAGTCACTTAATGTTTGACAACTATATCAAAAACATACATTGGAAAAACAGATTACTAGTAAGTCTTTTTATAAATAGGAAAATTTAATTTCTAAAAATTTTATCTGAACTGTTCCCAATGTTTTTATATACACATAAACTGGTGTACCCCTGAGTCATCACTAGAGAGGTTTCTTTTTATAGTGAATGGTGAATTAATACAGAGACCTACAACTGGTCAGAGAATTATAGATTGTAGTATGTTCAGCTCTAAACGGGGCATACATATTTCAGTCCCTCCCAGAAAGGACTGAGGAACGTTGTGAAAGAGTGGACATAAAGACTGTAAGTGTTAGAAAGGGTGGACATCTGCTGCAGCAGTAATCGTGGGAGATGGGAGTGCACTTGCATGTATGAACTCAGTGGCTGGGACTATATCTAAAAGATCTGCACAAGATCAAACCGTCCCAAATCCAAGCATGTATGGAGAGGGGCTCAAGAAGCCCCACGTCTGTATGAAGAGCTATTGGGAGATGATGGCTACTAGGAGGAGGAGAATCGGTTTTCTTTAAGGAGAAGGTCCTGAAACGCTACTCATGGTTCAGCAGATGGAATCACACCCATGTGTATGCAGGTAGCACTAACACCCATGTGTATGCAGGTAGCACTCACACCCATATGTATACTAAATGTATACATATCAGGTAGCACTAAATGGACTCAATAGGTATTAAACTTTAAGAAAGAGAGAAAATGGGGAGCAGATGAAGTACTGAATGAATGTGTGGTGTCATCATGGGCATGGGCATACCAAGGACCCCAATGCCTCAGACCAGTGGGAATGGCAAGGCTTTCCCCAGGTCAGACTCAGAGGAATGGCAAATGGCATAGTACAAATGATTGACTTTTAGCTAAACCCAGTGTATGCAGAAACTACCAACCACAGCTTCCTTCTCCTGGATGACTATAAACAGAAATTGTTCCTCTATAGAGATCTTCGACCTAGATTAGCTAATTTGTTTCTGCCTCATTGATCTGTACACAATAAAACTACCTCCTCACTCACTGGTATGTAATAAGCACATAGAGTTCTCAGGCTCTGGAGAATCTTCATCACAGTGAGTGACTCACCCAATCCCAGATTTTCTGTAAGTGTGTCTATGTGTCTCTCCTTCCTTCATTCTCCGATCGCCCGAGTCAGGTCAAACACAAAATCATGTAGGTTGTGACAAGAGAACACATGAAGTTGGGAAGTAAAAGTGGTGAAGTGATATGGAGGGGATGGAATAAGGAGTAGATTTGATACAAACACACTATGCACACAAACAATTATTCAATAAAATATTAACTATTAAAAACATATAAAAGGAGTTAAAATCCCTTATGTGGAACACACACACACACACACACACACACACACCTCACCATGGTCTAAGCTCAGACTCTCACTGGGAAGTCTCTGGGTCACTCAAACGACCTTGCTCTGTTCTCCCGGGTGCCAAGATCTGAATCTGGAGCTCAACTCCACAAACAGTTCTGTGCTTTTCTACCTCCTGTATCTCTTACGATGCTCAAATTGTCTGCTTCTTGAAAACACACCCCTACTTCCTTTTAGGTTAATTCAAACATTGGCGAGTTGGTATGTATTCTACCTCATAGACCATATTCAGTTCTTACCATTTGCACCATAGTTCACCGGTAGCTGTCTTTCCTCTGAAGCATTTTCCGCTTATGATTATCATCCTAATACCAATATGTTTCAAGTTACACAGGATCTTTGGGCTATCAATAACACTTAGTAGAGTACCTTGCTCACAATGGTGCATAATAAATGTTTAATTAAATTTTAGCTCAAAGGGCACAATGTAAGATCAAATAAAAATTAAAGTGTGGGCCACAGGAGACTCCTGACCTTCCAGCTGTTATAACTTTGACATTTCCCTAATAATATCTGTGTCTAAGTGTTTTCTTGTAGGCATTTGATAACTTTTTAAACTTCAAAATCTTAGTTATTACTTAGCTCTTATACAGAATGTTAATTGATATGAACACATTTATCCTATTTTCTATGGCTCAATTTTGCTTCATATTGGAAACCTAATTTCTCTGATTAGATGAAAGATCACTAGTCTTCCACTGAGTTACTAATGCCTCAGATAAAGGACAAGGCAATGCCTAGCAGCTGTAAAATTCCATTGTTGCACTCCATTCCCTCATAGGACATTTTAGGAAAATAAATGGAAATTTGCTCAAAAATGAATATTTTAGCACATACTTGACATTTTATAAAGCATGCAAATAAATTAAAATTCTAGTTATTAAAAAAAACTGACCAGAATGCCAACACCAAAATACAGATGAATAAAAAGCAAAGATTAGAGTGAAGGTCTTTAAACATCCTCTCCTAGAATGTTTTAAAGTTTGGTTTCCTTAAGGCTCTGAGAGAAAGGTGCTATTTCAACCTTGTAAATTTCTATGAGAATGTTATATTTAAATGTGGTAGAACTGATCCACAAAATATCTTACACATTTAATTAATTCTTAAATACAATTCTAATATATTTCTTATGTAAAGATTTGAATAAAGTGAGAGACCAGCTAAATTGTACTGTTTCCATTTCTTTCTATTTTTTTACTTTTTTGAATTACATTAATTTCCTCTTTCCTCCCTCCAACCCCTTGCTCTCTGTCAAGTTCATAGTCTCTGGCTTTGCGTGCATGCGTGTGTGTGTGTGTGTGTGTGTGTGTGTGTGTGTGTGTGTGTGTGCACCTGAATGCTGGTGCACATGGAGGTCAGAGGCAGCTCCATGGAGCTGAAGTTACAGGCAGTTGTAAGCCACAGGACATACTTGATGGGAAACAAAGTAAGGTCCTCTGGAAGAAAACATACTTGTAACTACTGAGCCATCTCTCTAACCCTTCTTTTTTTTCTTAAAGTGACAAATACTAATATTAATAGCATATTTTCTAAATTAATCAGGCATCAACTGGTCAGAACACCTCAATTTATTAATATATACTTTCAGCATTCTCCAGAGAAAAAGTCCCATTGATATGTTTATAAAAAGGCTGACATTGTCTGTCTGTTTACCACCCCACAGTCTAGATATCTACAATCTCAATATGAAATCATGCTCTGTAGCTAGGAGATCAGATGAAGGATTCTCAAATGACCTCTCAGGCAGAGAGAAAACCAAATATTTCTGAAAGTCAAGAACATTGAATCCTTCTCCCTGGTGTGCAAGGCATTTACTCTGTGCTTATGTTTTGCTTTAATTTATGAAAATGATTCCTTGCCTCATTATTGATTTACTGAGGCATTCATAAATGCAAGCCAGACACTTAGATGATGGGTAAAAGTGGGAAAAAAAATAAACCAAATGAAATTTGGCTTAATTATGCATTAAATTGTGCTTATGAATACACAGTTCAAACACAAAATACATTATGTATAAGACTGAGCTACATTACTACTTTGGTGGCAAAATCAAAGTGTCCCTGAGTTTACAGGCGGGGCTGTTACTAAACACAAAAACTCCGAGATTAATTATTCTTGATAATAATTATGTTTTAAATATATCATACCTTTTATAAAAAATTTCTATTTTCTACCTAAATCTTTGACTACTTAAATCTGTGACAACACATTTTATTGAAGTTATATGCCATGATTTTGAATCAATATTCTCTAAATCTTAGGGAACAGATATAGAGATCTGGAGATGAATTAATTAATTAATCAAAATTAGTTAATTTTCATGTTGATGCAACCAAAGCAACTTAATGAAGGCCAAAATTATTTAGGCCCACAGCTCAAGGATACAGACTGTCACAATGGATATGCTGGCTAGCTTTGTGGCAGTTTGACACAAGGTAGAGCCGTATGGAAAGAAGAAACCTCAATTGAGAAAATGTCCCCAACAGACTGGCCCGTAGGTTAAGCCTGTGGGGAATTTTGTTGAGTCATGATGTAGGAGAGTCCAGCTTACATTGCAAAGAGCCACCCTTGGTCAGGCAGTCCTGGGTGCTATAAGAAAGCAGGCTGAGCAAGCCATGAGAAACAAGTCAGTAGGCAGCACCCCTTCATGGTCTCTGCATCAGCTCCTGCCTCCAGGTTCCTCCCCTGATTTTCTTCAATGGTGAACTATAATTTGGAGGTGTAAACTGAAATAAACCTTTTATTTTCCAAGTTTCCTATGGTCATGATGTTTCATCACACCAGTAGAAACCCTAAGACAGAAACTGGTACTGACTCATGGGACATCACTGTGACAGGCCTGATGTTACACTGGGAAGGGTTGTAAAGGAATTTAGAACTTTGAACTAGAAAAGTCATGGAGTGTTTAGAGCTTTAATGGGCTACTTTGGGAACTTGGAAGATAATGCCAGTTAGCAGCGTAGACAATGGAAACCTGGTTTGTGAGGTCTGAGGGAAGCAGACTCTCAGCGCCATTTATGTGGAACTCTAAGAACTTGTGGTTCTGGTCAGGTCAAATGGAAGCATTGGTTGTGATTAACAGACTAGAACCAGTAAAACAAAATCTTCGCTTGGCTGGAATAATCAATAATGTTCATCTGGGGCTAATGAATCAGCTGTAATAAAGAAGAGATAGCATCAGTGAAGCAAAAGATTCTAGGACATGTTTCCATGGAGTCAACACACACAAGCTGTGGTTCAGAGGAGGCCAAGACTGTAACTTATACTGGCAGCCTAACTTGGTGGTGAAAAGTTTCACAGCTCGTACTAGATTTGAAGGCATGAAGGAGTCACGGACAGCAGCTGAGGTTTGGTACCATGAGAGACCAGGAGAAGCCACTGTTGAAGGTGCAGTCTCAGTTGCAATAGGAAACCCAGGACAGAATAGGTCATGGAAAGAATGAGAGCTGATACCATGTAGCAAGCTCAGAGTCCCTGAAGAGAGCCCAGGGAAGCTATCAGTGAAACTGTAGCCCAGTTTCAGTGACAACTCCACCGTTCTGAAGATACCAGTAGCATGGGATGACCACCAAGAAGAGCAGCAGTTGTGAGTGGAGCCTAAGGAGACTGGACAGTCTGTTTCCAAACTCACTTGGTGATCAGAAGAATTTAGTGTCTTTCTGATTTTCACACTGAGACCCTGGGTGTCTGGCTAGTACCAGGATGCAGGTGTCTTTTGATCCTTGCCAGTTGGGCCTTTGCATGGGCCACTTACAGTACAGCAGCTCTCCTTATTAAAACCAGAGAGTGGGGCCATCAATGAAGATAGCCTTAAACATGGCTAAGGGATACATAAGCATTGGGTAATTAATTGACTGATTGATTGCAAATCCTATTTATTCTGAAAAATTGCTGAGTTATCTGTTGCCTCCATAAGTAAAATATACATGGTATGAGTATTAACTGAAGGCTTTTGATGAAAGTATAGAAAAAAGCTTATGGTGAACAATAAACTTTGGAATAGGGCACATTGTGGCTGTGTCAGAGGAGACTTTTATTAGTTACTTCTCATTGCAGTGACCAGACAAGAAGCACCTTAGAGGGGAGGGATTCATCCTGGCTCACATTTGCATGGGTTACAGTCCATCATGGTAGCAAGGCAGACACCTGCAGCTGAGGTTCCTCATTACCTGGTACTGAAGAGAAATCAGAGAGAGGACCAAAAGCAGGGCTCGGCTATGCATGTCATGGCCCATCTCCAGTCCAGGGGATTTGGCTGTGCATCTCACAGCCCATCTCCAGTCCAGGGGATTTGGCTGTGCATCTCACAGCCCATCTCCAGTCCAGGGGGTTTGGCTGTGCATGTCATGGCCCATCTCCAGTCCAGGGGGTTTGGCTGTGCATGTCATGACCCATCTCCAGTCCAGGGGGTTTGGCTGTGCATCTCACAGCCCATCTCCAGTCAAGAGGGTTTGGCTGTGCATCTCATAGCCCATCTCCAGTACAGGGGGTTTGGCTGTGCATCTCACAGCCCATCTCCAGTCCAGGGGGTTTGGCTGTGCATCTCACAGCCCATCTCCAGTCAAGAGGGTTTGGCTGTGCATCTCATAGCCCATCTCCAGTCCAGGGGGTTTGGCTGTGCAACTCACAGCCCATCTCCAGTCCAGGGGGTTTGGCTGTGCATCTCACAGCCCATCTCCAGTCCAGGGGGTTTGGCTGTGCATGTCATGGCCCATCTCCAGTCCAGGGGGTTTGGCTGTGCATCTCATGGCCCATCTCCAGTCCAGGCCTGTATCTTTTAAGTAGGTCCCATAGATCTGTCCAACTATGACCTATGCAGCCAAGCAGAACTACTAATGTAGCCAAATACAAAATCGTCAGCTTATTTAAGACACTATAGCATTTTTTTCACAATTTTACTTTACATTTTCAATTTATCTCAGTAGGGAATGGGGGGTACATGCATCACAGTGTAAATAAGCAGACCAGAGAGCAACTTGCAGAAATCATTTCTTTCCTTCTACCCTGTGGGTTCCAGGGATGAATCTCTGGTCATTGGGGTTGATGGCAAGCACTTTTACCGGCGGAACTATCTCACTGGCTCTGTGTACTTTTAAATAAGTCTATTGTGCAGTTCTCAAAGATCAACTTTATAGACAAAAGCATCATGTCTCAGTATGAATGGAGACCCCTGTAAGGTTCTGAGGCTTCCCAAAGCAACAGCACCAGCCTGGGAAACAGTTCCTATTCAAGACAGCAGGGATTAGGGGGTCTGACGTCACACTTCTACATGCCGGGAAACTTTCAAATGTTATTTTAGTAAATGCCAAGAATGCAGAAGAGGACTATGGCTCTCTTAGGGGAGCAGGTGGCTTGAACCTGTGGAGAAGGCTGGAGACTGTACTCCCAGAGGAGGAAAAAAGACTGCAGGGTGAGGGGGTTTTAAACAAAAGAAAGCCAGCAGCCATTTATAGTCCTTCATTTTAGGCAACAAGTGAAAGAATGTCTTTATTCATTCATTAGCTATTCATTATCTGAAAATTATCACAAACTATGCATTTTAACACGCACTTATCCTAGAAAATGGACATGGGTCAATAATCGGGGCATAAGCTATTTTGATTGTTGTAAGAACATATGGCAAATGGTCATTTATTCAAGGAAAACAAAAGCTAGCGGACATCAGTAAGAAAATCAAAACTGTACAGCTGAGCATGGCTTTCTCACTTGTCCTCCAGCACAGCTCTGCTCTACAGATGCTGAATCTCAGGAATTTCCTCTTCCCCCAAAACCTAATCTGTGATGGCAGCTGACCCAGGAAGTGTTTCTCATCCTGTCACACAGCCCTGTGTTGCAGAAGCTTTGTGCTGGGTGTCACTAACAGGAGCTCCAGTTCTCCATCTTAGGAGCCCCACTCGGGATCAGAGGCTGTGCCCTATGAACAGTTGATAGAAAATGTGGAGGTCACACATGAGGCCCCAGGTGAGGAGCCCAAGGTTGCCTCTCCTTCCTCTATGCTCGCTATGAGAAAGGCTCAGCTCAGGTCTGCTCAGCAGTTTGACGTCAGGACCAAGGGGCTTCCTGAGAGAGCTGAGTATCAGAACATGAGAAGTTCCATGTTTGTGAGGTTTTGAGGAGGAAGAGGATTAATAAACCTGAAGGACTGATCACCTCCAACTTGGCTCCACGTTCCCTGCCACTCTCTCACTTTGCCACTTGGACCAGAAAGGCTGAGACAGTGAAGTTCAAGTGAGTCAAGATCTTATTAGGAAAAGAAAATATTCACCTGGACATCATTAGGGTGACTAAGCACTCCAAAAGACACTTTATGAGTAAATTCCATTCCTGAAAACTATAAAATGTGAGTAACTAGACACACACACACACCTTCTTAGGGCATTTACATGGGAATGTTCCCATTTAATTTTAATAACTGCATAGTTAAAGAAAAAATCTCATATCTGGGATTTATTCCTTTTTAGTTTTCACTTAATTATAAAATGTGATTTATTAAGTCATAAGTGTACCTCACTACCTGTGTTACATAATCAAATTCATATTTCAAGTTTCTCATAACCAAGATACATTTTTTATTTATTCTACATCTGTAAAAGTAAAACACAAACATAGCTTTTATATTAACATTAACCTAAAGCTGTACTCCAGGAAAATTAAGGTCTTTGGTGCAAAAATCAGCAGCAGTCCAGCAATTAAGTTATCACTGGTCAGGCACAAGAATACAGAGGATGATGATAAGGAAGGACAAGAGGAGTTCTCAAAGGATTTCTAAAGTTCCAGGGTACCCACAGTGCTTTGTGGAAGCAACCGTGGCCCTGGGTCATTTCCCTGCATGGAAATATGAAGTTACTTCCTTCCAAAGCCACAGTGAACATGGTCAAACAAGTGCCCTTGTGGCAGACTGAAGTGTCCTTTAAGTATAAGCCCAAGAGTGGTATAGTGGGATCTTGAGATAGATCAATTCCCAATTTTTTGAGGAACTTCCACACTGAATCAATTACTTCACTGATTCTTTATATTGTTCTCTTTGTTTCTATCTTATTGACTTCATTATTTCCTGTGATTTATTCCTCTCGGGTGTAATTACTTCTTTTTGTTCTAAAGCTTTCTAGAGTTGCTGTTAAGTTGCTAGAACGAGATCTCTCTAATTTTTTCAAGTAAGCATTTAGTGCTATGAACTTTTCTCTTAGCACTGCTTTCACTGTGTCCCATAAATTTCGTATGTTGTGTATTCATTTTCATTGAATTCTAAAAAATATTCAGTTTCTTTCTTTCTCTCTCTCTCTCTCTCTGTCTTGACCCATTTTTTTCATTCAGTAGATAGTTGTTCAGTTTCCACATATCTCAAAGCTTTCTGGTTCCTCTGTTGTTGATGATATCCAGCTGTAATCGATGGTGATCTGATAGAATGCAGGGAGTTATTTCAATTTTCTTGTATCTGTTAAGACTTGCTTTGTGACTGAGTATGTGGTCAACTTTGGAGAAAGTTCTAGAAGGATCTGAGAAGTGTATTCATCTGTGTTTGGATGAAATGTTCTGTAAATATCTATTAGGTACATTTAGTTTGTAATGTCTCTTAACTCCAGCATTTCAGTTTAAAATGTCCACTGGTGACAATGGGTCATTGAAGTTGACCACTATTAGTCTGTGATAGTTAATATGGATGCAAACTGTAGTAGTACTTCTTTTGATAAACATGGTGCCCTTGTATTTGGAGCATAAATGTTAAGAATTGTATTGTCCTCTTGGTAGATTTTTTTTCTTTGATGAGTATGTAGTGTTCTTCCCTAACTCTTTTGATTAGTTTTGCTTTGAAGTCTATTTTGTCAGATGTTAAAATGGCTGTACCAGCTTGTTTCTTAGGTCTATTTTCTTGGAATTTCTATTTTCAAATCTTTACCCTGACTTAATGTCTATCCTTGATGCCAATGTGTCTTTCTTGAATGCAATAGAAAGATGGATCATGTTTTTGCATCCATTATGTTGGTCTGTATTTTCTTATTGGGAAATTGAGACCATTGATAGTGAGATATCAGTGACCAACGATTGTTTGTTCCATTATTTTGTTTTTGTTATTTCTAGTCATGATTTGGTGTGGTGTGGTGTGGTGTGGTGTGGTGTGTGTGTGTGTGTGTGTGTGTGTGGGTGTGTGTGTTATACTTCCCTTCTCTTGGTGTTGCTGGTGTAAGGTTAATTATTTCCTTTGTTTTCATGAGTGCAGTTAACCACCTTAAATTGGAATTTTCCTTCTAGTACTTTCTATAGGTAGGTTTGTGGATATATGTTGTTGAAATTTGACTTTATCATGGAATATCTCATTTTCTCCATTTATGGTGATGGGCAATTTTGCTGTGCATAGTAGTCTGAACTGGCACATGTGGTCTCTTAGAATTTGCAACACATCTGTCCAGGCCCTTCTGGTTTTAGAGTCTTCACTGAAAAGTCAGATGTAATTCTAATAGGTCTGCCTTTATATGTTACTTGGTCTTTTTCCCTTGCTGATCTTAATATTTTTTCCTTGTTGTGTATGTTTAGAGTTTTGATTTTTGTGTGCTGAAGGGGCTTTCTTTCCTGATCCAATCTATTTAGTGTTTTTCATGCTCTTTTATGTTAGGAAAATTTTCTTCTTTGATTTTGTTGAATGTATTTTTGGGGGCCTTTGAGCTGGGATTCCTCTTCTTCCTCTATTCCTATTATTCTTAGTTGGCCTTTTCATAATGATCTAGATTTCCTGGATGTTTTGTGTCTGTAGTTTTTTAGATTTAACATTGTCTTTGACTGATAACATTTTCATGGACTGATGCCCATGTCTTCTATCATATCAATGACTGAGAGTCTCTCATTCCCTCTTGTACTCTGTTGGTGAAGCTTGCCTCTATAGTTCCTATTTGAATTTCTAAATTTTTCATTTCAGAATTTCCTCAGCTTGTAAATTTTCTTTACTGCTTCTATTTCTATTTTCAGATGTTGAATAGTTTTGTTCCTTTCATCCAGATATTTGTGTTTTCTTTAAATGATTCATTCCTTTCCCTCAATTATTTGTTTGTGTTTTCCTGGATATCTTTAAAGGGTTTACTAATTTCCTCATTAAGAAACTCTATCATCTTCAAAGACATGATTTTAAGGTCTTTTTCTTGTGTTTCATCTGTGTTGGAATATCGAGGGCCTGCTATAGTGGAATACCTTTCTCTAGTGGAGATATATTGCCCTAGCTGTTGTTACTTGTGGTTTTACACTGATGCCTTGGAATATGAGGTGGAGATGATTATAGGTCTAAGTGCTGATTTCTGGGTTTGTCTTTTTTGGGTTGGTGTTTTATTCTTTGGTTTTTGTTTCATCTTTGGAGTTTCAGAGAATGTGAAGGCTATCTGTTGCCTGTATTCCTGGTCTGTTCAGTGGGTGTGTTCACAGAGAATGCCTGCTGATGTTGGAGGTTCCAGTACTGGGAGGAGTTGGGGAAAGGCAGGTTGGAGATGAAGGTCTTTATGATCCCTTGAAAATGAGGTCACAGAGGAAAGAGAGACTGTAGAAGGTTTCCTGCCACAGCGATTGAGATGAGACTTAGGGAGTCTCATGAGCTGTAGAAGATATATGGGTATGCCTTTAGCCTTCTTGTTCCCTTGAGAGAAGCAGGCCTTGGGTTATCAGGGGATGCCTACTTGGATTTGGGATCTGTATTAAAGCAATAAGTCTAGGAAAGAAGGTTTAAAGAAATGGTTTGTGGGATTCACAGGAGATGTGACCAGGGGTGTGGTAGCTGTAGCTAGTATTATGTTACAGTGCTAGGAATAAGACTTGGGGATCAGGTTTGGGGAAACAAAGAGAGAGAGAAGGTCTTCCAGCAGCCTACCTTGTTTTCTGGCAGGCATAGCATGTGGTTTAGTAGGGGGTGTCTTCTGAGCTGATGGCTTGGATTCCACACAAGTGGTCAGGAGGGGATGGTCTGTGGGATCCACAAGACATGTAGGCAGAGGGCAAAGGAAGGCTGCAGATGGTGTTCTGTTGCTGCTGTAGGTCCTAGACTGGGGCATTGGCTCCGTAAAGACAAAGGGCAACCTAAGGAATTTATTTAGTATTGTTTATAAAGAGCATGGGTGAAGGGCCATAGGAACCTCGCCTGTGATCTCTTTCTCTTCCCCAGGAGCCATGAGCTGACTACAGAACATCAGGGAGAAGTGAGGCCTTGAAAGCCCCAGAGCTCCAAGACAGAATGTTTGATTTCCTCAAAAAGCTGGAAATAGATCTATCACATGACTCAACAATTTCACTCTTGGAAATGTACCCAAAGAATCTCATATCTTGCTATAAAGATATTTGATTATCCATGTCCATTAGGGCTCTATTCACAACAGCTGAGACATGGAAGCAACTTAAATGTCCATCATATGATGCGCTAGCAATGAAAATGTGATATATTTATGCAATGAAGTACCATTCAGCTGTAAAGAAAAAGAAATTGATTTGAAATCATTCAAGATGGTGGCCACTGAGGAGCTTCAGGCATGCTCCCGGGAGCCTAAGAGACCCACAGAGGCTTCAAAGGGAGGCACAGTTCAAAGGATGAGCCTGCAAAATGTGCAGTATCTCTGGAACATCAACCCAAAACAAGCAGTTCTTAGGGGAAGATACTTCTAAAAAGTGGTTTCATAGATTTGGGGTGAGGGGAGATGACAGAACAGAGTGGAGAGAAGCAGAACTAGAAACAGTGCAGCAACAGGTATGCGAGTCTGACTGTGGGAGACAAAGGATCATATTTTTGCCAAGTAGGGCCCATCCTCAGGCCACCCTTTCTCTGTTGGCTAGGCCAGTGCAGCGACTGGGCCCATAGGCCCAGCCCATACTGAAGAGTGATCAGCCCTAAAAAGGCATCTTTGTCAGATCCTTCTCACCAACGTTCACGGATCATTGCAAAAATAGGGACTAAAGAGCCAGAAGTGGTAGATGACTTCAAGAAAATGGTGTTTTGCAGACAGAACAGGGCAGTTGCTATATAAATACACAAAACTGTGACATCATGTGTAGTATTTATGCAAACTCAACCCAGACAAAAATCCATTATGAAGTGGGAGAAGATGTGTGGGCACAGAATCCTACTCCTAGCAGAGGAGCTGTCGTCAATTGCTAGCTACTGGGAGAGATGAGTGGGTGAAAGGTGTGGGTCCTGGGAGGCAGACTAACCACCACCACCACACTCTAGGGCACCAAGAGTAGCCGATAAACACTAATTGGATTTGATGGCTTGTTTGTTCGTTTTCAAAAAGGAATATAACACTAAGTTGAGTGGTCAGGGAGTTAAGAGGTAGATCTGAAATATTGTATGGAATATTAAAAAAATAAAAATGTTATTTAAAAATCCTCTTTTTCACTCTTTCTTACACACCTAGATTATCATTTAAAGTTAAAATATTATATGTAATTTTGACTACCTAGTTTTTATTTTAAAAGCAGAGTTCTTATGATATTCATCCATGGTTCTATAAGCAATCCTAAATACCCATAAAAGATGATATATTTAATAGGAGTAATATTGAACAATAAATATGCAAAGATCATCTGATTCATTATTATTACTGGGGAAACTTAACTAAGACCTAACAGGGTAGCTCCTCTTGAAACAGTTAACATCTCATTTAATTTGTGATTTCATTTTCCTCTTTGCACTTAAAGATCTTTTGCCTCCAGGACAAAAGGAAGACCTCTGACCCTGAATTTCCTCTTTTAAGGGGGTAGCAATGAAACAGATATCATCAAGTGATCCCTTTTTCAAGTACACGTCAAATGGAACTTTGATATAATGTTGAAGGACAAGAACTCCATGTACTTGGCTTGCCTCAGTTCCTAGAGCAGACACTGAGGAACCCCAGAGACTGCTGGGAACGACTGAAAGCACCACCATAAATCAAGGTCAGAGATCAGAGATAGCCACTGGACAGATCTTCCCTGCACACATGCTCACTTAACACACCTTGTCTTTATTTCCATTTGGGATTAGCATTTTATCTATGATTCTGAGTTCCTGATTTTTTTTTTATTTTTTAAAGCATATATTTTGGCTATACCCAGCCTCCATCGTCATGTCCTTACTTTACTCTGGTGGGGGGGGCGGTGATCCTCCCAGTGACTCTTCAGCTGTAAAATTCCCCCAGGCCATTTGCCAGATTGCCTGTAGTCACTTTTGTTTTATATTTTATAACTTTAAATTGTATTTCCTACTTGGCCCTTTTAGCACTTGATGTGGTGTCCATTGGCCAAAGTGAGCATGGGGGTTGTGCTGTCAGCCAGCTGGTGAGCCTCAGCCACTATGTCTCTTCAGAACTGTGCCTCTGCTGATCAATGCAGAGGAGACTTTATGTGCTGAAACATCACTTCTCAGTCCTTCTAATTCAAACACTTATTTTTTTAAAACTCAGAATATACTATTTTGTTAGATGTAGACTATCTGCTGCAGCTTCTATCAGGGAAATCATGTCTTTATTATATCATTAAATTAAACTTGGTGATGCTGGCTTTTTAATTTTTTATGATGTCATTCCCCCCATTACTCCCATGTCCCTTACCACTCAAATTTATGACCTCATCTTCTATCATTTCTATGGTTACACACACACACACACACACACACACACACACACACACTCCCAAGCACATGTTCTACTAAGCCCACGTAGTACCGCTCATATGTCTGTGTGCCTGGCACTAACCACTTAGGAATGGATAACCTTACCAGGGAGATCATACCTGTGAGGAAAATAAAAGCCCGATTTTCTCTCTCAAAGCAGTCATCGATTGCCTGTAGTTCTCCATCTAGAGGTGGAACTTGGTAAAACTTCCCCATCCATACTGGTTGTGTCATTATTTGCATCTTGTTTAGGTAATCACACTGTTGAGGTAACATGAGGACATTGAGTTACCAGGGTTCACTAATTCAGGAGCATTTTAAAAAGGACTCTTAAATGTTAAAGCCCGTAGAAAGGATTACTTCATGATAGACTTGACTTAGAAGACCCAGGGACAGGACTCTTAGCTACTATGCAGTTAAAACCTAACAAAAGGGGTGGGAGTAGAATGCCCAGCCTCCGCAAGCCAATCCTTTACACAGCTGACCTAGCGAGTGGTTATCCAATAAGTCACTCAAACTTTTTGTGCCATAATCACACAAAATTTTCTAGTTTTTATTTGTTTTCAATTTATCTTCCAAAAGTCTCCAGAAAAGCACAAAGTAACTTTCTTCCTAGTGCCCGCTACTGTAGATCATGTTCTCAAGGACAGATGTTCACAACACAGACCAAACAAGTGTATATGCACTGCCTTCTGGGGCTGCTAAGAAAGCAAGGTTAGATTTTCCAAAATCTCAACTCTTTACTAAGCAAACAGATTCATGTACTAACTGCTTGGTTTTCTTGCAGCTGTTCCCGACTCATGAGCCACAGCACCAGCTTTCTCTGAGAGCTTATCAGAAAAGCAGAATCCCAGAGTTCCCCAGGCCTGCAGTGTTAGGAGCCACAGTTTAACATTATGGTTTGGGAATTCCATGATTTGAACATGCCTCCCCAAAATCTTGATGTCTGTTGATTTTTCCCTTTCTCAGCAGGTATCAGTTGCAATCAGCTTCTTGGTTAGTGGGGGAAGTTTATTTCCACTCCCCCTCCAGTGCTGGGATTTTGTCTAGTCTGAGCCTGTGCAGGTCTTGTGTATGCTGGTACATATGTGTTCATATGTCTATCAGTCATGTTGTTTTCCTGGAGTCACCCACTTTCTCTAGCTCTTGGAATCTTTCCACCTACTTTTCTGCATAGATGACAAAGTCTTGAGGGGAGAGAGTCAATAAAGAAATCCCATTAAGGACTGTCTCTCACTCTCCTGACCCTGTTCAGTGTGGGTCTCTGGGTTAATTACCATCTACTGCAAAAGCAGCTTCTCAGATGAGGGTGAGTGATGCTCTTATCTGAGTCCCAGCTTAGTGAGATGACTGTGGGTCCTCAGAGAGAGGTTCTGTGAGTTGACTCACTCACAAAAGACTGGAAAAGGGGGAAAAAAAAGGATTGAGAGGGATCACCAGGAAGAACAAGGGGGACCTGGGTCTTCACCAAAAGACTTGGTCCCTAGGGGATGGGAGGGATTTTGAGCCTATCATAATGGGTATTGGAAGGGTCAACATTTGAATGGGGGACTCCAAAGTGCAACAGTTACCACTTCCAAATTCACTAATTTCATATCAGTTATATTTTTAAGATTTTGCTTCCTCTGATCGTCACTGAAATTCCTACATCTCAATAGTTATTGATTTTAAAATGCTTAGCATGGGAGGACTTAACTCTGTTAACTCCTGTTAACTGGCAGAGTGCCAGCTGCCATTCCTTAAGATTATGACTTGCCTCCTTTCCTTATATTTTTAGGGAAGAAGGTACATTCAAACCAAGGATACTTTGTCTGTCTCCAGCATTGATCCAAACAATAACTGTAATTATTTGGGACACATTTTTGAGAAAGAGAGTGAATATGAGAAGAAAGAGTGACAAGGGGGACAGAGATGCCAAG
This sequence comes from Sigmodon hispidus, assembly GCA_004025045.1. Lineage (NCBI taxonomy): Eukaryota > Metazoa > Chordata > Mammalia > Rodentia > Cricetidae > Sigmodon > Sigmodon hispidus. Next base: position 82,108 of record PVIH01008011.1, read on the forward strand.
GAGTGCTCCTTTGAAATGATGTGACTGCTGCTATTTCTTCAAATAATAACGGATGTGTTAGCGATGTCAATGCCAAAATTGATATTAAAAGCTGTACAGTTACTTAATTCCTGAGTCATTACTTAATTTCTTAACATCCATAAAAGATACAAGTCCAACACCCTCTTTTAGCAATTATGAGATGGAAGGTCTGGAAGAAAGTTTGACAATGTTCTAATCTAATGAGATTTAAAAAGAGAAGTGTCTAGTAAGAGAAAAAGTACGGTGATGCAACGTCAAACAAGGCAGAATCTGAACCATGAGATGAAAGTTAATTTTAAAGATTTAAGAATAAATTAGTGGCAATGGTAAACTTCCTTTTTCAGTTTTACTTACTAGTTAGTTACTCCAACCCATCTTTCTATATGGATAGAATCATATGTTAAATAAGACATAGGGTTCCCCATGGATGGGGAATCGGACAGAAGAGCCTCACATACATATATACTACAAATCCATGTAAGATGTGTTAGAGTTTGGGACCCGACTGCCTCTAGACAGTAGCCTTTAATTGTGACTGAGATTCTCCACTGAACTCTAATCTCTGTCTGAGGTGGTTTTAATGCTTCAATGTCACACCCGTGGTGAGTAAATACCAAGTGGTTTCTACTCCATGCTTAGGAACAAAGTTTTCTCTTAGAAAGAATGCAGAGAGACCCCGGGGACTCACATGCATACAGGCAATTACTCACATAGACCTAAACATTTTCACTACTGAAATTGGCAGTAAATAATCAACCTACAAGTTACCTAAACTCAGACAAAGCCACCAAACAGCCATATTCCATCAATGCTGCTCATTTATAATTTACAGGTTTCATACTTTTGTTCAGGTTTGATTTACAGTTGTGTTACTATTTTGTTGTTAGATGGTAAGTGTTTATGCCTACTTGTTGTAAAAGTTGTCAAAATCAAAATGGAGTTGCTGGGGTTAAATCTGACTGAATAGAGGCAGGCCATGGAGGGAGAATAGAGTCCTCACTCCTGATTGCCTGGACCAGAAATTCTGGCAAAAGATTTCAGCAAACCTCAGTTTACTCAGGATCACATGGGCACGCAAATAAACAGACATTTATAGACATTTTTATCATACAGTCTTGACTAATGAACTGGCATCACCCCCACACACAACAAGTTCTATAACCAGAGTTTTCTTTGCCTCACAGCAATTTACATAACCCTCCTAATTTTGACTGTCAAAGCTGACTTCCTTCTATAAGCCTGTATGCATGCCATGGCACAGATTCCCATGTTCTGCCTTTTTCAAATCAAATCTTGCTTTGCAAAGCCCATTTCTTTGCATTGCTTTTTAGGTTGACTCATATAATGCACAGATTCTAGTTATTATATAATGAAAACCCAGAGCCAAATATTGGGTAAAAGCTGGAATATCAAGAGAAAGGAAACAGACCACAGTCAATTCTCACTCAGCCAACTTCTCAGGCCTATCAGGATAAATGCAATCTTCAAAAGTTCTCTGCCTGGCTGCTCACTCCTACAGAATACCTGAATCTCTGCTCCTCTTGCCTTAAATATCTTTCCTGCTCAGCTGCTTCACTTCTGGGTTCAACTCTGCATCAACATGACAAGGTATCTGTACTGGTATAAGAAGTGGCATTCATATGATGGTGACACCCGAGAAACATCTAATTGGATTTAAGGCCCGCCCTCTCAACAGAAGGGAAAGCATACCAGGTACTGGAAACCTAACTGACTTCCTAAGACTAGTGAGGATATGGATCTTAGAAAAGAATCTACTGCTGTCAATCTGCTAGACCAGCATAATTCCTTACTACATTTTAAATCTTATCCTTATATCAACAGACAAGTTTAGCTACCACTCCTCATTAAAGAAGTCTCTCTTTTACAGTAAATGGAGACCACTCAGAACCACAGCTGGACATAATAATCAGAGAGAGATAAACAGTTTGGGGGAGCCCATCCCCAACAGATGCATCTACAATACAACTCCTACATCCTCTATATATCAGGGAATATCATGAAAAGAATGGGAGAGCCCAGGGAGACTGCTAGGAAACATTCTCTCCTAGAAACTGCTGCATAAACAAAACCAGAACAATAGTAATATCAATGAACATGTCAATGTGAATGGAGAAAATGTCCTAGGGTACCACATCTAAACAAAGAACTACAGGCATCTATTGACTGACAGGAGAAGGAGAATTAGGCTCTCCTAAGGGTAAGTCCTCTTATTGGATGTTCAATGTAAAGTTATCAACCTTGAAACCATATACACAAACAACAATAACAAACTAAATAGGTTTTATTTGTATGTGTGTGTGTTTAATATACAAACACATACGTATATATGTAACAAATATAATCAAAAAATCAGAGGCTATTAACTAGAGAGTGGGAGCCATGAGAGGGGTTTGCGGGAGGGAAGCTGGGAGGGGCTGGTAGAAGGAAAGGGAGGGCAAAGTCATGCAATTCTATTTCCATTAAAAACATTTTTTGTTAAGAAAGAAAACATGTATTCTTAGTGGGTTTGGCTTTTCATTTGCTCTCTCATATAGATCTCTCTACAGGGTGGATCTGCTACTACCAGTGGCTGTTCACCAGAGCAACTGCTGCAGCCTTACAATGTGTGAGAATAGACACTAGGTCGCAGACCAACCTCTATACCCTGGTTAAAATGCTTACTTCCTGAGACAGGAATCAACTCCCAATGCATGTGGGATTGTTAGCCTCATGGGACAATCAGACAGCGTTTCCTTACCATGCATTCTAGTTTAGTTTCTGTTGCAGTGATAAAACACTTGACCAACAACAGTATGGGTAGGAAAGGGTTTATTTGGCGTGCAGTTCCTCATCAAGGAAAGGCAGGGCAGGAACCAGGAGGCAGGAGCTAATGCAGATGTTTACTGGCTTGCTTTCCAGGGCTTGCTCAGCTTGATGTTTTATGTCCCTCAGGAACACTTGTCTTGGGGTGGTATTCCTCACAATAGGGTAGGCCTTCCCATATCAGTCATTAATCAGGAAAATACTCACGTTGTCTCGCATAGACACAAGCTGATGAAGAAATTTTCTCAATTGAGGTTCTTTCTTCCCAGATGACCCTGCCTTGTGTCAAAAAGAAAAAAAATTAAAAAAATTAAACACCAAAGCAGCATACCATGGCACTTTAGACATGCTGCAGACTACAATAAGGCTGACCAGCCACCATGAATACATCTAAGCATTCTGCAAAGTCAACTAAGCTTCCTGATGCTGCCCAAAGTAGCCAAGGCCATTAAGTCAAGTTAGAAGTAAAAATAAAGATTGCTCCTCTCACTGAAATGGTTTGATTTGATTCATGAGCTCCCACTAATTTTCTCCAGAAATGTTTCAACTATTTATAGTCCTTATATAGATGAGACCAGTGTACTGGGCTTGTGCCAAAGATATAAATTTTGAGCAGATACCTGAGTCTTATTGCTCAAGGTGTGGACATTTTAGCCAATACTGCACCCATTATAATGAGCCAAAGAAAGAATGGTGATTATAAACAGAGATGAATAAGTCCCCAAGCAAGAAAATATGGTGCGATCTTTGCAAGGCCAATCGGTTTAAAGGATAAATATAAAAGTATTAGAGCCAGCTTGTTCAAAGTGTTGCCAATAACACAAATGAAGAGGCTGGGGATAGTACCACCACTGCTACCATTCTGCCATGCTCTATGGCCAAGAAAGGCTTTGAGGGAATCAGCAAAAATGCTAATACACTGGAAAGCAGGTGAGGTATAATGTTGCTGTTGATGCTGCAACTGCTGAACTGAAAAGAAGAGTCTAAACCTGTGACAACCCTTTAAAGAAATTGCTCAAGTTGCTACAATTTCTGCACATGAAGACATCAAAATGGAAACAACATTTTCCAACATGCAATGAAAAATGTTGGAAAAAAAGGTGTCATAATGAGAGGCAGAAAACACTGAAGATTTAGAAAATATTAAAGGCAGAAAGACATCCCACATCAAAGTGTGATCAAGGATCAGTACACCAAAAGGTTGAAATGTGTATTTCAAGATCTTCTGTCATGTGAAGAAAAAAAATATAGTATCTAGTCCATTGTACCTTCTCTAGAAATTGCCAGGGTCATCAAACATCTTTAGTCATAATCACTAAAGATGTTGATGGAGACTGTAAGGACATTATTTTGAACAGGCTGTTCTTCTAGAAGGGTGCTCTGGTCAGCATTAATATACCCAGACTCAGATTCACTAAAGCCTGACAATGTAGATCAGAAAGTTAGTATGAAAACTATTTTTAAAAGAATTCAAAATTTCTGCAAGGAAAGAATTTAGGAGTTGAAGGATCTTTGATAACTGACAAAATTCCGCAAAGTTTCTCTGAAGTTGGTTCTGATGCTATGCTTGGTGACTTTTGTGAACATGGTAGAAATTGTTGATCTAACAAAGTTTGTAAGACCTGCTTTACTGGATGCTACTCTGTTCACTGAAATAGAAATGATAGTCACAAAAGTCGCTAAGAAAAGGAAGGACCCTAGAATGGGCTCAATAGGCAGAATGGGAGGAGTATCAGAGGTGGCACATCTTAGTTCCTAGGACATTACTTTGCCGTTACCAGTGATTAGGACAAGATACTCAAAGCAAGTTTTTTTTACCAATAACTTCAGAGAAGTCAGCTGAAGAAAATAGCTGAAAAAAAGACTGGAAAATCATATAACTATCTGTTACCAGTTTCAATATATAACTACTGGCATTGTCATACCTACTTTGTAATTTTGAATAGACATTTGTACATTCCTGATACTGGGTGCCAGAGGTATGTGCCAGTGTCCTACATTCAACTTACATCACTGAGGAATCTCTACTAATATTTATTCTGTTACAGTAAGGATTTTAGTGCTTATAATCACCAGATGAGTAATTCAGAAGTAATCTTTTTGTGGGAACTAAGAATAACTGTGTACAAAGTAGAGAAATATCTAATTATGTGACAACCTTCATGTAATAAAGTTTTGTTTAAAATTAAAACCATAAAAACTTCTAAGAAAGTTTTTAATGATAATAAAAGGAACTTGCTGAATATGTTAGTACCACATAAATAAATATAAATAAACCCAGAGGGAATATGCATTTATAATGATAAAAGTGAAATAATATCTTAGAAAATTGGTCAGTCATTGCTCGGGGGTAGCCTAGAAGTTAATTAATTCATTTTTAAGTTTATACAAAAATATTCAGATATCTCCAGAAGAGATATCAGTCAAAACAGATTTCCAATAAAGTTTGATTTCTTGTTTGTTTTCCATTAAGACCATACTACAGAGTAATCATTTATTAGCCAAGCTATGTGAACAGCCCTTTCTAGTGACAGTCTTGTTTTTTGCTATAAACAGGACTGTTGGGATGGCTCAGAGGACGAGGATGTTTGTTACATGATCCTGGTGACTTATGATTACTTATGGTTAGGGTTTCTACTGCTGTGATGAAACACCGTGACAAAAGCAACTTGGGAAGGAGGAAAGGGTTTATTTCAGCTTACACTCCCAAGTAACAGTCCTTCACTGTGGGAAGTCAGAACAAGAATCTGGAGCAGATGCTAATGTAGAGGCCATGGAAGGGTGTTGCTTACTGGCTTGCTCCCAGCCTGCTTCTTATAGAACCCAGGACCACCAGCTCAGGGATGGCCCCATTCACAATGAGTTAGGCCTTCCTACATCAATCACTAATTAATAAAATGCCTTACAGGCCTACCCACAACCCAATCTTATGGAGACATTTCCTTAACTGAGGATTCCTCCTCTCAGATGACTTCAGATTGTGTCAAGTTGACATGAAAGTTTATCCAGTGCAGTAATGAATTAGGTGCTACTAATGTCTTCACTTTAGAGAAGAAAATAAGCTTAAAAAGTATGGATAACTTTCTCAAGCTCATAAATGTTGGAGTCTGAACTCATATGAGAAAAACCATGCTTTGTTTACATTACACTACAGGGGGCTACTTAAAACATTTGAGGCTGGAGGGGGTGTGAATATTTAGAGTGCCTAACAGCCACAAGTCAATACTCTGTTAAGGCAAATATGAACCATGTTTAAGTTGGCCACCTAAACTTTATTTAACTTTATTTAGGGTCAAATGCATAAATATTAAAGTACTTTTTCTGTTGACAGCAGCACTTCTCATCTGGATCGCTTGCCAGCACCCAGCATCATGGTCCATTTTATAGTAGTAGTGGAGAAGCCATTACTGTTTTGGTGAGTGTGAGGTTTCCTGGCTAGCTCCTCTGGGCAGGCACTGGACTGACCCCTCAAGTCTGAAATGCCTAGACTCTGTAGAGCACTCAACACGGGGCTCTTTCCTGCCTGTTTGTCCAACATAGAGGACAGTTGCTGTTACTCATCCTTGTGGCTATTTTAATCTATCCCAAACATTTTCCTAGAGAATAGTTAGTGATAAATACTAAGTTCACCCACTTGAAATAGAGGGAAATCATGCCCAGTACTGGGAACCTGGCAAACTACCCAGAACTAGTGAAGTCATGGATCAGAAAAAAAACTGCAACTGCCACTATTCTAAACCAGCACAATCTCTAACTACACTCTAAATATTTGTCCTTCTACTCCAAAAAGTGTAGTCTTCATCCCTCATTAAGGAAAATTCTCTTTGCAACAGATGGAGACCATTACAGAAAACCATAGCCAATGCAGAGTTGTTGATCCCAGTCCCAGTGCATATATCTATATTATCTACAACACCTAGCTCCACACCTAAGGCTCAGAGGTCACTGCAGAAGGAGAGCAGAAACACTGTAACAGCCAGAAGATCAGAAGTTTGCTGTGAAATGTGTGTCTCCTAGTAATGTGAGAAACTACACTCTCATATGGCCTCATCATCACGACAGTCTAAACATAAGCTGAACAAGAACAAGAACAATAGACATGCTAAACTCGATGGCAGAGAGGCCACGAGGCCTCAACCCTACACAAACAATTACATGTATCTAAGCAGAGAGATGGAGTAATGGTCTTCCCCAGGGAAGATCACACCAACTGGTAATCCAATACCAAATGGTCATCCTCAAAAGCATACATAAAAGTAATATATACAGATTGAGCATATTGTATTCATGTATTTAAGTATATATTTGTGTACATATATGTGTCTGTGTAATGACATGTAAGCACATGCATATATGTAATAACAATGAAAAAGAGGCCATGGATTTGAAAGGGAACAAGAAGTAGTAGATACTAAATGGTTTGGAGGGAGAAAAGAGAAGGGGGAGGATAGTTTAATTATATTATAATCTTCAAAAATAAAAGAATTAAAATTAATAAGTTGATTTTAAAATAACTGTCTATGAAGGGTTAATGACTTAGATGAGCCGAGGAACACTATTCAGGAAATCAGACTTGACTGAGAACACTGGCAGGCTGCTGTCACGATCCAGGAGGCTTCTGATAGAAAGATCAATAAACCAACCTCCATTGGAATGTATCACTTTGAGACTTTGGGGGAACTGACCTGCAAATGGAATCCATCATCCTCCAAATTCTCTTCTCTGCCTTTTAAACCACAAGCCCTGTTCAGCCTCCACTCTAGGGAGACACTGCTATCCTTGAAATTTCTGATTACAGGACAATTCTGCTTCTATGGAGGTCGTCTCCTCTTTCTTTATCTTCATGTCATCTCAATCAATCCCAATATAACAATCCTCAGGGGCATTTAAAAACAGAGTAATCTATGTACATGGATCTAATTCGAGTCCTGGCAATACGCCAAGCCTCTCATTTGAATCTTTTTTATGACAATCCACAGTGGTGAAGAACCAGCCTGCCTCAATCTTAGACTTGAAAGCCATCTTATAGTAAAGACAAACTAGGTTCATCCTTGTTTATGATTAAATCTGTTTCTCAAGGATTAGGGTATGCCCCACCTGTGACCTTAACTACAAATGATTCTGTACTACCTGTTCCAGAAATGGAGATCATGTCTTCAAAAGTTATTTATAACCATCTTATAGCCCCACCTTTTTGTTTTAAAAGGTTATATGACCCCTTTGAGTAGCTTATCATGATCACCTCTTGTGATTACCTTGTTTTTGCCACCTGTTATATTCTGCTCCTGTAACCCTGCCTTTTCCCCCCATTTGAAAACCCACTATCATTGAGCTCTCAAAAGTCCTTATCTCTTCACGTCCAAGGCTGACCAACTGAACCCCACCTTAGGGGGAGACAGCCTGAGTACACAGTTTTTTTAAAGATTGCTTTAACTATGATGGCCATGATGACTTGAGCAGGTGGATTTGGGCAGGAATCTGATTGCTTCCATGGGAGCTGATGGAGCTGAGTGGATGATGGGTGTTCATAGTGCCACATGTTCCCTACCATGGTACTGGTGGAACCCTGTAGACCAAGTCTTCCACTGCCAATTTCATGGTGAATAAACACCTTTCCCAAGGTGGTCTGAAAGTACTGGTCAATGTTCCAGATACTGTTACCTGATAATTATGCAGGAGAAAGGCTTTGAGCCCTTCTCTGAGTGGGTCCAGAAATCTCAGCTGAAAGAACTGTGTTTGGAGAAGAATGGGGCTTTCTTGTGAGCAGCCTGAGAAAGAGGCTGACTTTACCAGGGGAAAAATTATAACCAAATGCACCCTAGACAGACTGACAGCAGATAGCCAGATGCAAGCTTCAAGAAGAAGACAGTGGGACCCTTCTTCATGAGCAAGGCTTGTTCTGAGGAGCCTGAGAAATGTGTACCACAGACTGGTTCAGAGAGGAATGCCAGACTTCACAGTTAGCGACTACAAATAGCACACAAGGTCAGGAAAGGACACAGAGAGACAGCGAGGTTAGACTAATGTGGAGTCTAGCAGTCACAAAATTTCCCAGGAAGAGCTCTCAAAATCACCTCACTGCTCACCAGTCCTCAGATTCTGTGAAACTGATGAATGCATTTTGCTCAGAGAAAATCCATTTATATTATTCTATTGTTAACTCTTCCCACAACTTCTAGGTTATCTATTCTGATATTTTTGGTTCTACATGTAACTGCTCTGGTCAGACACAATGAACATAACTTTAAGGACAAGAAGCTGATGGACATCTTATGTCAGTGCCTGGGAACTGACTCCAACAGCATCTGGCCCCTTTACATTTCACATGTGAAGCACTAAGGTCCAAGGAAGTTCAGTGATCTCTTCGAAAGAGCACAAGTAGTTAGAGGTGGTGCTGGGACAAGACACTCTGTTGTAAATTCACTCCGGTCCAGTGACTTCCCTGGTTCTACTGTAATGTGAACACATTACTTAATTATGATTTTCTGTACTGACATCATAAAATATTATTGCCAACTTCTTTACTAAGTCTCTCCTAAATGTTGAACTTCTGATTGTTACTACTTCTAAAAACAAAAAAAAATGTAATATGCAGTAGAATTACATATCTATGAGATCATATGGCACAAAAATTGTCACATGTACTTGATTATATATGGCAATAAGTGCAGTGACTAATGACAATATTATAGAAACACTAGGGACAATGATATAAAGGCTTCTACCTAGACATAGCATAACTTAACTTGTTATGCTGTGTTTAGTTGATATCCCTGGAAGGCCTTCTCTGTTCTGAAGGAAAATGGAGGAAGAGTGGATCTGAATGAGAGTAGAGATGGGGGAAACACCAAATCTGAGCACCTACATAACAGAAGGAAATAACTGATTCCTACAACTTGATCTCTAACCTCTATATTCACACCATAGCACACACACACAATTAAAGGAACAAATGTATAACAAAATTTTTACAGATATTTGCAAATTGTCCTATTGCTATGGATATAAAGATTTGATAGGATGCAGAAAACTTGGGACATTTACAGTAACACTGAGACATAAAAATGCAGCAAAACTGGCCAGAGTGTGCACTCCAGCTTAGCCACTAATTAATGCTGGAACTTCCGTCAGCTCACTTAACCTTCTTGTGACCTAGATTCTACATCCATATATTAAAAAATTAAAAAGAAGTTGAAACTGTTGAAATTAAATAGCCTAACTGATCTCTGGATATGATAGAAGGCTCTCAGGCTCTATACGAATTACTCCAATTATTGCTAATAATAGTCCGAAACTGAGGATGGTTTGTGCAGAAAACTGTGTGTGGCAATGGTATAAAACATCTTGCTAAGAAGTGCACACAAACTTGGGCAGTATCTAGCTAGGGTTACATGAGGTAAACAATGTCCTACTCCTATTTTCCAGATGATGAAAGTGAGGCACATAGAGCTGGCATAGACTTACTAATTGAAGACTAAGATCATGACTCAGTGGTTAAGAGCACTGACTGCTCTTGCAGAAGACCAGAGTTCTATTCCCAGCACCTGCAAGGTGGTTCACTATCACCTGCAGCTCAAGCTGAGGCTTTCTTCTGGCCTCTGAAGGTACTGCATTCATATAGTGCACATACAATCAGCCACACACACATGCACATAAATAAAAATAAATAAATGTTTTAAAACTAACATCACACATACCATGAGTGGCAAACCCAGGGTTTAAATTCAGTCTCACTCCAAATCACATATTGAAAACATCATGTTCCACTGACCCTTTGGTGACAGATTTCCCTCAGGGTGGCCTAGTGTTGATGACAGAGATGGTATCTTAAGGTAAAGAATAATTATGTCTATTAATAACACCCACTCTAGGCCCAGTTCCTAGTGCATCTCTGATTGTGGAGCACTAATAATCACCCAGTTTGCTTTTCTCTCTATTTAGACCATCTTGCCGGGGGTATTTGTGCTTACCCACCTCAGCCCTTCCATCTTGACTAGAATGTTCCTCCCAGAGGCATTTCTATGGTTGATTTATTCATATCAGTCATTTTTGAATAAATATCCCTTCCACAAAAAGCAATTTTGACTACCTTCCCTAAATAATTCAATCTTTCATTCATGGCCCAAGCCCTCATATTCTTTTGTCTTCACAGCACTTGCCATTCCCCAAGACCACATTAATAATTTATTTAATAATAAACCTTAAAGTCAGAGATTATGGTGCCTCATTAACTACTTTATCTTCAATGCCTGGGCAAGCTAGCTATAATAAAAAATGCTCGATAAATATTAAGCAAATGAATTAATTCCTCTGTGCTCCATCATTTTCTGGTGTTATGATACTCAGAGGGTCAGTGGAGGAGATTTACATGCTGCCTCTGTCAGATCCTGAGTGAACTTATAACTCACCACCTATTTGTCTTCAGGCAGCCTGCCTATAATAGCACCTGGCTTTTCAACTAGAGGCAGAGTTCATTCTTAGTAAAGCTGCCTTCTTACTCCTTCCTCCCAGTGATGGGCTGAGACACTTTCACTGGTTTCCTTTCTATTTAGATTCCACAAGTTTCTTTATGTCTCATTATCTACCTTTTGCCATGGTACATATTTGGTATATCTGAGAAGAACTTTCTGAAGTCTCTGAACTTCTATTGTGATGCTTTGTATTTTTTGTTGCCAAAATATAACTGATAAGAATTTGCTGGCTAAGAGTTAACTCATTAGCATTAAACACTATGACAATGACTGCATTAAAATCCCACACCATGTGGAGAAGAGGAATGAAAGCTGCCCCCTGCTTCTCTTGATCGTAACAATTTTGGAATAGTTCTAGGATCTCTTTCTTTTTTTGAATGACTAGGACTACTTGCACAGCAGTCTCTTGTCCTCTAGGTATTGTCTATTCATCATTTCAGTAATAAATTGCTGGCTACAAATGAATTTTGTTAGCTCAGATGGAAACTTTGGAATAATTATTGACAGTGCTTATTTTTGAAACCTCCAGTAATTAGATGATATGCATACATAATGTATGGAAAGGCAAGACTGCTGCTTCCAGAAACTCAACTTCTCAATAATGGAAAGATCAAATGGAAGTTTACCTAACATACAGAACCTAAAAAGTAAGCACTATTTCTTGCAGTATTTCAGAAAAGACAATAGAGACTCTACCGTCAATCTTTAGAGATATCAATTCCTAATTGAAACAGTGATGGCAATAACAGCTATCACTATCCAATGAGTGACTTTGGACACAATCCTTTCTTTCTATTAAATTTTCCACAATGATATTTATGACATAGTATCCATATATACACACAAACTGAAACTAGAAGTTTCTCAGTGATCTCCTTCTTCAGTTCAACCATAAGAGATAGCACACAATTTTCAAATGAGTATTAAGAGCAACAGAAGCAAGAAAGCAATGGGCAGACGCCAGTGCAAGAATATATATAAGAATATAAAGAACAACAAGGCACCACCAGAAGAGGCTGGTGGATCTACAACACCAAGACCTGAACATAGCAATGAAGAGGAAACATTAAAAACATCTTTATGAAGATTATAGAAACATTAAAAGAGGATATAAAAAAGTCCTTTAAGAAAGGCACAGATAATGTTTTCAATAAAATCATAGAAGAAAACTTTTCTAACCTGAAGAAGGAAATGCCTATTAAGATACAAGAAGCTTACAGAACACCAAATAGATATGATCCCAAAAAAAACTCAGCGCGCCACATTATAATCAAGACACAAAACATACAGAACAAAGAAAAAATTTTAAGAGCTGCAAAAGAAAAGGGCCACCTCACATATAAAGGCAGACCCATCAGAATAACGCCTGACTATTCAATGGAAACGATGAAAGCTAGAAGGGCTTGGTCAGAAGTTATACAAATGCTAAAACAGCATGGATGCCAAACTAGAATACTATATCCTGCAAAATTATCAATCACCATAGATGGAGTAAACAAGGTATTTCAGGACAAAGTCAGACTGAAAGAATATCTATCTACCAATCCAGCACTACAGAGAGTATTAGAGGGAAAACTACAACCTAAGGACCCCAGATACATCCACGAAATCACAAACAATCAATAAGTCCACAGAAGAATACTCTAGAGAAAGGAAACAC
>PVIH01008012.1:0-51037 GCA_004025045.1 Sigmodon hispidus
TGAGCAACGGTTGTAGGATAATGCTCAATGCTCTTTCCAGGGGATACTCTAGGATGAATCCATAACAAGGGTCCCTGCTGCCACAACACTCCTGTGGGTTGTCTCATGGTAGGTAAAATGCATAGCAGCAGCTCCTGATCTTCCTGTATGCGCTGTAGGTAAGCCTGTTGTAGTCTATCTTCTACTAATTGTAGTGCCTAGTGGGCTTCTTTGGTCATATATCTAGGTGAATCTAGGGCACTATCGCCTTTAAGCACATCATATAAGGGTTTTAGTTCATAATTTGCTAGCTTTAGATAGCTCCTAATCCAATTTATATCTCCTAATAATCTTTGATAATCATTCAATGTCTTTCAATTTTCTTTTCTGATTTCTAACTTTTGTGGATAAACCGATTGAGGGGTCACTTTAGCCCCCAAATACTCAACAACCTGAGCCATCTGCACCTTTTCTGGGGCAATACATAGCCTCCAAGACCTTAATGTCTTTTCTAATGCTCTGTAAGCCTCTTTTAACCGTAACTCATTTTTTTTCCTGCTAACAGTATATCGTCCATATAATGGACTCAGCGTATTTTTGGGAAAGCCACTTGTATAGGTTCCAAAGCATGGCCTACAAACAATTGGCACATGATTGGGCTGTTAGCCATGCCCTCGGGCAGCACTACCCACTCAAACCGTTGGTCCGGCTCCTCATGATTACATGAGGGAATGGTAAAGGCAAATCTCTCCGTATCTTTTGAATTCAAAGGAATGGAGAAAAAGCAATCTTTAATGTCTATTGTTATAACATGCCATTGTGAAGGCAAGGTAGTCAGCAAGGGAAGCCCCCACTGCACAGGACCCATTAGCTGCATCTAATTATTTATTGCTCTCAAGTCATGCAGCAATCTCCATTTTCCTGATTTCTTCCTAATCACAAATATAGGAGTATTTCATGGTGATGTGGATGGCACAATATGTCCTTGTGCCAATTGTTCTTGGACTAGTTCTTGAGCAGCTTTTAACTTTTCTAGGGATAGGGGCCACTGAGGGACCCATAAAGGTTTCTCAGTCTTCCAAGTAATGGGAATGCCATCCTCAGTGGCCCCTAGGAAAAACCCAGGCCCTGTCTGGGTGGTCTCTGCTGAGTTGATACAGGGCTTGCTTTGCCTTGTAAGCATTTACCCAATCCATACTGAGGGTGAAAGCCCATATCTGCCATTATTTTTTGGGAGGTTTGGGAATACTCATTACTCAACCTAAACCCCATGTCTTTTAGCAAATCTCTTCCCTATAGGGTAACAGGCAATTCTAGCACATATGGTTGAATAGTGCCCTTTTGGCCTTCATTGCTGGTTTAATTCAATAATCGTGTACTAACATCCGGTACCCTAGCATATCCTAGGCCTTGCAGCGTCTGGGAAGAGGCTTGAATAGGCCATACTGATGGCCAGTCTTTTTTAGCTATTATGCTTTTGTCTGCACCTGTATCTAGCAGTCCCAGGATTCTTTTATTGTCCACTGTCAAGGTGATCATAGGTCGATCATCCATTTCTAGTGACAGGCATGTTAAATTGTTACCAGTGGATCTGAATCCTTTTTTCCCCCTGTTTCTGTCGGTTGCCGCAAATTGAGCATGGAGACTAGGCAGAATCAATAATTGTGCAATCCTGTCTCCAAAGGAAATGGAGAAAATACCTTTTGGGGACTCAACCATTATCTTTACTATGCCTGTATAATCAGGGTCAATAACTCCAGGATGCACTTTAAGACCCTTAAGAGCTGTGGAAGATCACCCTATGAGCAATCCCACCGTTCCAGGGTCTAACGGCCCTTTGAAATCTGAGTCCACTAACTGTACACCCATCCGAGGTGTTAATACAAGTCTGGTGGTGGAACAGAGGTCCAATCCAGCTGACCTGGTGGTGGCTCTCCATGATCATTGGGGTGGCGGAGTGTCAGCCACTGCTTCATGGTCGGGCTGGTATTCTGATTCTCCATTGCCCCATATATTTGCGGGCCCTGAGGTCAGGGGCCCCACCTCCTGTTTTTTGACTGTGTATTACTTGGCTGTGTTAGGGGCTGACCATTAATGTCTTTCACTGATCTACATTCATTGGCCCAATGCTTCCCTTTTTTACAGCGAGGGCAAAGGCCTGGCTGTGCGGTTGCCCCACACCCTGGTGGAGGCGGGGCACTATGATTAGGACAATCCCTCTTCAAATGGCCTTGTCTTCCACAGGCAAAGCATGCCCCAGTTCCCTTGTCCTTTTCCTTCTTGTTATGGTTAAGCTGCATTACAGCGGCAGCCAGCCCTGCATTAGAAAGAGGTCCCCCTAGCTCCCTACAACACTTCATCCACACCTCTAAAGGTCTGTGCCTGTATGGTGTGATGGCTGCCCTGCAGTCTTTGGTACATTGCTCATAAATCAACTGCTTAATCAGAGGCATGGCGGTTTCAGCATCCCCAAACATTCTTCCTGCTGCTTCCACCATTCTAACCACAAAGTCTGAGAAGGGCTCAGTGGTCCCTTGAGTGATTTTGGTTAAATTACCACTCACTTCCCCTCTACTAGGCAATGCTTTCCATGCCCTTATGGCTATCTTATTAATTTGTTCATAAACTGGGATTGGGTAACCTATCTGGGCGTTAGCAAAGTGACTGGTCCCTAGTAACATGTCCTGGTCCCAGGCAGCATTCCCTGCTGCACGGTTGGCTGCTGTTTCCTCCCCTGCAAATTCAGTCAGGAATGATTTCCAGTCTAAATACTGCCCAGGATTGAGACACGCTTTTGCTAAGCTACTCCAGTCACTAGGTGTCATGGCAGATCTACTCAATGCCTCAACCTGTGCTACTGTAAAAGACGCAGTAGTGCCATAAGTGTGGACAGACTCCGCCAGGGATTTCACTGTCTTAAAATCTAAAAGCTCGTGATACCTTTGCCCCTGCTTATCTTGAAAAACTGGAAAAGCCAGTGGCACACTAGGGCACAGCTCACGCTGGACTCTCTTCCACACTTTTGTGTTGTCTAGTGGCTTAGAACAGATGCCCCCACCAGACGGGCAATACAGAGGGAGGGCAATAGGTGCAGTAGGGGAAACAAATCGTTGACTTCCCCTTTTTTGTTTCTTTTTCTTACAGTCTCTCCCTTTTATTCTCCCTTTCTGTTCAAGCTCACAGTCTGAACTCGATCTTTCCTCTGAGCACTGGGAAACAGACTCATCTGGGGACTCTAAGCAGAGTTCTTCTAGGGAAGGCAGTGGTGGATACAATCTTCCTATGGCCCCCTCGGCTGTTAGGGACTCTCTTTCGGATCGTTCTTCTTTAAGCTTCTCTAATTGCCTTGCCCCTTTCTCTATCAAATCTTTACCCATAGCATGATCTAGGCATTCATGCACCAGGGACCAGATGGGTATAATATCCATCGCCAGCTCTCTAGCCTCGTGTGCCCTAATCAAATCCTTTCCTAACTTGTCCCATGCTGCACTTGTAAGTGAACCACTAACCAAAAACCAAGGAGTGCAGTGATCTACTCCATCTAAAAAAGTTTTTAAATTTTTTGATTTAACACTCACACCATTACTCTTCAACAGCTCTTTCAAAGCTGTGGCAATTGGGTGAGAGGAATTTACACCCATAACCCATATCCTTGCCTATTTTTTGTAATACTTTTATTTATTTATTTATTTATTTATTTATTTATTTGCCTTGGTGTTTGCCTGAAACTGAAACTACAGACAGTTGTGAGCTGTCATGTGGGTGCGAGGAATCAAACTCAGGACCTCTAGAAGCACAGTTAGTGCTCTTAACCTCTGAGCCATCTCTTCAGCCCTATCCTTGCCTATTTAAAACCCTTTATATCCTTTTTTTAAAAAATAAAAACAACCCCCAAATACCAATGGTTTAGATCTGCTCATCAGCAGATGCCCCGTTCTCTGCTTTTTTCTACAAGCAGAGTTTTCCTGCTTAACGCAGGTCCCACTATTTTTCTGTGAGACTTACCAGTTAACCCCCCTGATTACCACAGTTCTGAATCCTTCACAGGATGTTCCCGGGTTTCGGTGCCACTTGTCGCACCTACCTCACAGGCAAGGAAGACGCAACATGAGATTCTTCTGCAGCAACTGACCAGGTCCTTTATTCAGCATGCACACTCTTCTTTCTTCTCTCCTTCTCATTCCCCTTCCCCCTGGCTCTCGGCTTAAAAGCTCTCTGGTGATCCACTCACTCCCTGCCATGTGGATGCTGCCCATTGGGTCATGCATGCAGACGCTCACTGGTGTGATCGCCTCACATCAAATAAGGAGTTTTTCCCTGGGGAGTGCTTGCTGTCTGGGAAGGCGGAGGGCAGAAGCCGGTGCCATTTTAGGCTGTGGCTCGATCGTAGCTCCCGACAGCAGGAGGGGGAAGGGACCTTGAATAATGATATACAGGGATAGAAAGTGTGACTTCTTTGTTCATAGTAATAATAATAAAGAAAGTATACAGAAAAAAAAAGAACAAGCCTAAGATATCAGCACTTTTTGAGTAAACTAAAAACTCAGTGGGAAAGGTAAGCTGTCCTTGAGTTATGAGCAGAGTTACCCAGCAAGCTCATTAAAGACATTAGCTCAGAGGCCTTGCAGTAGACAGAGGAGCTGTAGGAATAGCCTGGGGGAGTTGCTGACACCTAAGGAAAAGGTCTCTAGGCTACAGTGTGAAGCCCCAGATGTCTACTTGGCTTAGATTCAATGGAAAGCTTCCAGGCCTGGAGAGGGCTCCTGAAAACAAAGACTATCTCCAGCTTATAAAAGAGAAAAACAGTTCAAATGAAATGCATATTCAATAAGATTACTAAACTCATTATCACAATAGCAGTCAGTGTTAAGGAGAGAAATGAGATATAAAAACCACAAGGTACTATTGCTGCTAAGGAGGGCTTTGCTTTTAGAGCCTCAATGTAGGCTGCAAGTGAAGGGAGATAATGCAAAGGTGAGGGTGCAGGTTGATAATAAAAGTGGACCAACCCAATAAGCCAAATGAAGAGATGTGCAGAGTTGATGTGTTTCACGTCAATGACCCATTACAATGGTCCATGTAAAGAAAATCCTTCCCTCTGTCTGAGAGTCTACAGATGCTTTCAGTGTTGTTCAGAACCACCTGGAAATTCCAAATGGGGCGACAACATGTGTACAGCATCTCCAGAATTCCTTGAAAATAGTTATTTCATTATATAACCTGAGATTGTATCATAAACTGAGCTCCAGCCAATAGATGAAGGTAATAGTGATATTTTTTCTCCAAAGGTATTACATAGGAGTCTCTAGGGAAGAAAATATTGTTCATCATTAAGAGCATGTATTCCTCTTTGAGAGATCTGAGTTTGGTTCAGTTCCCAGCATTCAAGAGTGGTAGGCCACAAACATCTACATCTACAGCTCCAGTGCATCTAATACCTGTGATCTCTAAAAGCATCACACTCATTTATACACACACACACACACACACACACACACACACACACACACACATATACCCGCATGCTGAAAATTAAATCTAAAATTTTTTAAAGTCCCTTAGAATTATGCTGGAGTTATCAAAGAATATTGGGTTTCTCATTTCTTGTCTTGTTTGATCATATCTCAGGGTATAAGCTTCTGTAAGACAATAAATTAAGTTGTTTAAAAGTAGGATGTGGCAGTCTTCTTGGAGTTGAAAGACAAATTCATGGAGAGGAATACCTTGAAGAGCTGTGTAAAAATGGGAGATACATATTTCAGGCTTGTCAATATATCAAGTGGCATGGTAATTTTTTCCTAGAAGCAATTTTGACTTTGTAATATTTGGCTATATATTTGTGTCGTCTTTCTTCCTTAATGACAAGGTACAATGACAGAGGGCTAGACTTTTATTAATGAGCTGAAACCTTGAGTATCTAGAAGGGATATGGACCAAGAAGCAGGCTTGAGGCATGGTTATGCACATTAGCAAGATATTCTGAGCACTGTGGCTGAATGTGGGTCTATATCAGTTGGATATAAAGACAATGAGTGCATACTCTCCATAGCATAGACCTTCTGCAGCATTTCTCTAATGTACTTATCCTATGATGTGCTGTTATTTCAGACATTTCATGTGAGTCCTATATGTTTGTGAGAACAAAGAAGGAAACCATAGAGTTCACAGGGCTTCATGAGTTAAAAAGAGCAAGAGCTCTTTCTTTCTCCATCAACACTAAGATCTGAGTTCAAATACTAACAGTTATGTAAACGGCCAGACATCACTGCACACATTTGTAATCCCAGAGCTGTGCAGGGCAGAGCTAGGAGTATCAGTGAATATGCTGTCTGCCAGCTTAGCTCCAGGTTCAATCAAAAACCCTGTCTCTGAGGAATAATGTAGAGAACAACAGAGGTTGTCTTGGTTACCTGATAACCTTCTCTGGACTCGGCACACATGCACAGGAAAAGAGGTGCCTGCACGCGCGTACACACACACACACACACACACACACACACACACATGACACTAGCTGCATATAGCACAAGAGAGGTAGCCCAAGCCAAGTTAGTGAAGAGATAATAGAGAATCCATGCCTAATAAACTAGCTTTACTTAGAGGCCAGTGTCTAGATGCTCTTTGCATTGAGATGGCTTTCCCCACACCTGAAAATACTAATTGCTGGTGTAGGTGTGCACTTGCAAGGGGACTTCTAGGGACTCCTAGGTGTGCATGAAGCACTCTGCCAAGCTCAGGGCAGGGCTGCCTCTCTTTCAGACTGGATCAGGGAAAGGCAGCTTGATCAAGGAGCCCTGGTGTTCTGCTTTTCCTTCCCATCTTGGTATTCTAGTTGAAACTCAGGCATCTTTTATGCACCTCCCTTGTCCCACAGAATGTGTCAGCTTGCCAGTGTTCTCTTTTTGAGATGGATTTGTCACTTAATAATTAATTTCTGAAACAATAAGATGACAACTCAATAAATGGCTTTGTCAGTTTTGTGTAATGCAAAAGCCAAATTATCATGAAAGAAAATACAAAGTCTTACTCGAAGTGACATTGTGGCAAGATTTTAAAAATAGAGTCACTTAAAAATTGGAGTTCTTTTAACTTTCAAAATCAGTGTGAATATTTATAAACATTTTTTTTTCTGGAGCCTGAAGTCTTCCAGATGGCAGTATTTAAATGTACAGATGTGAGTGAAAAAAATGCTACTTTCAGAAAGTGACCCTAGTATTTAAGCAAGAGTTGATAGATTTTCTTAACACATATAATGTGTGCCTGCATGCACACACACACACATATGTGTGTGTAAATATGTTTATGTACATAGAAATATACATGTCCTATTCAAAGATGCACTCATTTATATTCATTTAAATTAAATGTATTTGTTGTTAGGATGAGTTGTTGAAAGATACCTTCGTAAATTGGGGCTAAAGTGTAATGCTAAGAAATCATGACAAGCAACAGATCTAATGCAAGAGATTTAGTGAGGAATGGGGAGAACAAAAGTCCATCTCTTATGGGGATATGAAAGAGATAGGCAGACAGATAAACCAAAAAACCAGGAGTCAGAGAGAAACCATAAGACCCAGAGAGCAAGAGAGAGATTTTTGATGGCAGGCTCCTTTTAAAGCTGGCATGCGCTGCATAGTGAAAATGCACAACTCTTAGCAACAGTGAAAATGCAATAACATAGCTGCTGGGGTTGAGTTGCTATAGGGCAAGCTATCAGATACAACATTTGTATTTGTAGATTTAAATTTATTTATATGTATATATTACATTTAAATAAGTACATGCTTATATATAAATATAAACTTGAATCCTAGCATGCTGTATTTTACTTATTCTGAACTCTAAATTTTACTTATTTAATTTGTGACTTTTTGATAGTTATTAAAATATCCATGCAATATTAAATACATATATTTCACATTAAAAATTTAATATTGCAATGAGATAACTTATGTAAATGTGCCAAATTACTATAAAGTTGTACTACCAAAAAACCAGTATTACTAAAATGGGAAACCTCAAAGACACAGCACAGTGATATACATCTCCCCGCCCATCACACCCATGGCTGTTAGCTCTCAGCCCTGATATGAGGAAGCAATGTGAACTCTTGTCTCTAACATTGTGCAATGGTGGTGACATCAACTTTTTCCTTGGCTTAGTTATTTCTGTGGCTGTGAAAAAGTATACTTACACTTACAGAAGCAACTGAAGGGAGAAAGAGCTTGTTTTGTCCCCTGGTTCTAGAATGGTCCAATTATTCCTGGTGAGAATGGCAGGCAGCAGGAGTAATGGCTGGTGGGTCAAATTCCATCTCCAAGTCAAGGAACAGAAACTGAACAGAAGTGGGCTGTTAAACCTCAAGGGCCACCCCAGTGACTCACTTCTTTCCACAAGGCTTCACCTGGGCAGGTTCTACAATCTTCCCTAAAGCATCATCAGCTGGGGTCCAAGTGTTCAAACATATGATCTGACAGAGAAAATTCCACATTAAACCTGCATCAGTCCATAAAAGACTTGAAAAGTTCCTCAATTAATTTCTGTCCAGAAGAAGTATATGCTAAAGAGGATGCATTCTGGCTGATCTGTCAGTGAGTTACAGACACTGTTTAATGGGGTTGCAAGTGTTTTCTTTCACTGCCTGATTTGCAGATGCTTGCCAGTTTGCTGGTGCATGGGGGTATACAGGACAAAGGAAAACTTCACTATAGTTTCTCAGGTGTTGTTCATCTTAACTTTATTGAGGCAGCATCTTTCACTGGCCAGCTAATCACCAAGCTAGGCTGACTTGGAAATAAGTCTCTCCAAATATGCCTTTATAAAAACATGCCATTAATTGTTAGGGTTTTGAGCAATATTGGTGTGGTTCACATATACCCAGCTATCTGGCAGCAGGTTTCTATCGATGCAGGGCACAGGAAATATGGCAGAAGTCATCGATAGCTAGGAAGCAGGCAACTCTTAACAGCTGCTTCTATGTAGAAAGGAGCTTTATTTTATGTGATTATGATTAACAGAGGGCCTATGGTTAGTGCTAAAGAAAGCAAGAAGAAAGAGAAATGGAAGGGAAGAAGAGCTCTCCCAAGAGAAGACAAAGACAGAGATCATGTCACTAAACTGTGTGACCCCAAGTGAAGGGACATAGAGAGGATTTATTCATTGACCTCTTGTTTAATGATGTGAATGACTTCCTGATTTAAACAAGAAAAGGGATACAGAAAATAAATGAACATGTTTTAGAAATAACTGGGTGGCACTTACTGGGGTGTTTGGCAAAATGCATACTAATAAGGATGGTGAATGGACAATGATTTCATTGTCTTCCAGGCTGAGAAATCTTTGTTTATCCAACAGTGGATGAAGTGTGTCTTTAACCTGTGTTTGCCCTGTGGATTTAGATAAGATGGGGAGGAGGATTGTTCCCTGAGACTGAAGTAGGATTATACTATTTTATTAGAATCTTTTTAATTTAAAAGTGCTTAGCTGAGCTCTCTTTAAGCTCTGGATTTAAATCTGAGTTTGAACCCTGCTATTTGGTAATCCTGTCATCCTGAGCAGAACTTCATAACTCTGAGCCATAGAGCCTGCATCTGCCAAATGTTTATAAAACCTACATCTGACTCATTGGTCTGTTCTACCTTACATAGGAAAGTGCTCCATTCAACAGTATTTAATTATTTATATAATAATAATGCATTTGAATTCCCAATCATCTTTCTGTCCTGAAATGTAAAATGGCAAGAGTGCCTTGAAATTCCCACTGCTTAACTGGGGTGATAGTGAAGTCAGTGAAGTGCTGGCTTTACAAGCATAGGAATGCCTGACAGATCTTCAGAACCACATGGGGTGGCACTTATTGGAATTTGGCACTGGGGGAAAAGACAGGTGTTTCCTTGGAGCTCAATGCTAATCTCCTTTGTGAATCACAGCCCAGTGAGAGCTCAGGCTCAAAAAACAAGACTGACAGTGCCTGAGAAAGGACACCTAAGTTGATCCTTTTCCCTCACACTTGTGCACAAAAGCCCATAAAGTACCTGCGTCCAAGCACAGACTCATTACTGGTGTTCATATCCATGGGAATATTTTCAGAGAAGAAGGGACTTTGTAGATTCTAGAGACCAAGTAACTTAAGTGCTTGGTGGTCTGAGAAGTGGCTTCTGGATTGTTGCTCCTCAGATTGCTTCTCGATAGAGAAATCACCTTCTGTCTTGGAGATGGACACAAGTTGCTAAGTAATTTTCCAGCAGATGCAAGTGGATCTGGAAGCAAAGCAAACCACCTGGTGGGCCAGGTTTTAACAGCAGATTGTAAACCAGAGGGATTCTGTTTAAGTCAGTTCCCAGATAAACATACCAGTGTAGCTTTAAGACAACAGTTGTGGACTTGGCTGAAGCTTGGCTGTTATGTTAAGCATCTCGCTTGGAGGCATAGAACCTGAAGAATCATATATGACTCATATGAGGTAATTAATAGCAGAAATAACAAGAGTATTTTGCATTTATTTTTGAGTGGGTCAAGTAGCTGTTCGAAAAATCAAAATGCTCACTTTTTGGTGGTTTTCAGCAGCATGAGCTTGTTATGCAATTAATTTCACTGCTTAAGTTATCATAACATAATAATAAAAGTTTGTTATCTTCAAGATTGTCTCCAAACTTAATATATTAATATATTAATATATATTCAAGAGACCTTAAAAGTTTCATCCTCTGGCTCTGTTGGAATTTTAGGCATTTGCTACCATGCCAGCCGGTGCTTTGCTGGGACTGAACTCAGAGATCCGTTCACACTAGGTAAACACAATATCCACTACAGAAATTCTCTAAATTCCTATCAGAAAATGAAGGCTGTTTCTGGTAAAGATTTTATATAAGCAAGTACAATATTACTATTGCTCAAGAAACAATAGAGACATAGCCAAAGTGTCAGATACTCTGTCAAAAGGAAGAAGAATTCAAGAAAATAATAGACTCTGGCCTTGGGAGAGAACAAGACTGTGGGCTCAACAAAGACCTCAGGAAGTAAGAAGTCCCCAAATGTAAAATTGTCATATTTTATTTTCTGAGAGCACAAACAATGTCTTTGGACAGGTAGAAAAAGCGATTACCTGGGATTTGAAATAAGGCATCTATATTCTGTTGTTGACCATGTCACTTATTGGCATATACATTTTAAAACCCATTTGAGCCTTTCAGGCTTTATCTTAGACAAACACAGAAGTTATACAATAAATGCTGACTTTGAAAAATTATATGTCATTTTCAATAAATAGTATCTGTTAGTATTATGATTAGTAACAGGATTGACTAGTAAGAAATACATGGAAGTCCCTTTAACTGTTTAGAAGTTAACAAAAATGTCTTCAGTTTGGTGAAAACAAAGGACTTTGAATACCTTAGAAGTTTGTCTGAAGAGCATTACTAGGTGGTGCTTTTTCTGAAGATACCTACTCTTTTGGGATAACAATTAGGAGCCACTTGTCATAAAATAAGCAAACAAGCAAACAAACAAAAACAGTCTTAATGGGATAGTTTGGTCAGTAAAATACTTAATGATAAGTATTATGAAAATCCCCTGGTAGTGAACAGCCTGGCCAACTCAGAAAGCCAAATCAAGCTGAATTAAAGTCCAGGTTGTAACTGGAGTAAAGAATTCCCAGGTGGTCTCAGGGGAAGAGGGGAGCTCTGAGGCTGCTCCCAAGGAAGGGGCATTAAATAAATACCCTGTAGGTGTTGTCTTTGAGTAGCTTCAGGGAAGAAGCCATGCTTGGTGGGTTTTCTTTGAACAGGGTCTGCAATGAGAGGAAAGAGGCTGAGTTCCCAACTGAACATCTGGGTGGGATTTGGTTTGGAATGGGTCCCAGCTGGAGATTACCAACACTTAATGCACAAAAAGGAGGACCTGAATTTGAATCCCCAGGAAAAAAAAAACAAAAGCAAAAACAAACAAACAAAAAAAACCAAAACAACAGCAAAACAAGGCTGTACCTGTGATCCAAGCAATGGGTAAGCAGAGACACAAGGGTCCCTGGTGCTTACTAAACAGCCATCTAGTCAAACCAGTTAGCTCCAGGTTCAGGGAGATATTCGGTCTCAAAAACTAATATTGAGGAAGATTTTCTCTACTGACTTTGTCCTCCACATGCACACACACACATACACACACACTTACTATTCAGACTTGATAATAGGTTATGTGATCAATGTCCTTATAGATGTTATCAAAGTTCAGTGAAAAAAAATGAAGGAAAGCAGTTCTGTTTGAGGGCACATGACTAGAGAACACTTGATGATATTTAGACTGAGTGATCCTCATCAATGTGGTAATGCAAGAGATTATTTCTCATTTTTCAAATTTTAAACTTTCAGCTAAATAAAATTGCTACTCATGGTTAAAATTGTCTATGTGCTACCCAGGATAGTAGAAGTTCCTGGTCTTTGAAAAGGTTCTTTATCTTAGAGTTAGGTATAATACTATAATCATGGAAACCCTAATTCTTCAGGTCTTTCTTTCTACAGTATATATACTGTTGTACTTAAAGACAAAACTGTCACATGAAATAAAAATTTACTTAGATGTAAGATCAATGGGCAATTGGCTGTGGAGATAACATTGTAGCTAAAGTACTTTACACATTAATTGGAGGAGCTGAGTTTGAAACCTGGAACCAAAGTAAGCAACTGTAAGTCCAGCTCTTGTACAGTGATGAGCTGAGACATTAGAGGGCCAGTTAGCATGGCGTTCACAGGTGCTGACAACAGGAGACCCTGGTATAAACAGCATAGAGGGTGAAGATCAGCACTTAAGATTGTCTTACTTCCACACTCATGCTAAGGAATATACATTCACATGCATGCATGTATGTATGTGTACATAAACACACATACATAAAAAATGATAACTGCAATCTTCTCTACAGTGGAATTAGACATAGATAAAGTTAAATCATGATTTTTGCTCATTTATAAGCATGTGCATAAGTAAGCTCATTGTAATGAGCTAAAATAGTTCCTCACAAACTTCATGTGTCGCCAGAATCTCAAAATGTGACCTGTTTAGAACCAAGATGTTTGCTGCTATAACTAATCTTCCTGTTAACTTTCTGTGGAATGAGGAGAGCCTCTACTAGGGAGACTGGCATCTCTATCAAGAGTAGAGTTGGGCTGGAGGGTAGACCTAAGTTCCATCCTCAGAAGGCAAGTAAATGATTCTTTGGTGCTGTGCACTTGTAATTTTAGTGATGGCAATGCAGAAACAGGTGGATCTCTACAGTTCATTGGTCACTCAGCTTAGCAAACACTTTGAATTCCTGACAGAAGAAGGGGTCTTGGCTCAACAAAACAACATCAAGGCAGGCAGCACTTAAGGAATCACAGCCAAGGTTGATCTGTGTCCTTCACACTTGCTGTTGTACAGACGCATACCTACAAGATGTTAGGACATATGAACATAAAGTGAGCCATAGTCAAAATGCATTAGAACTGGTCTAATGCATTTACAAGGAGCACTCTTTGATGGCTAGAGGTAGGCAAAGTTGAAAGGAAACAAGAGAAAACACTCATCTGACACTTTAATAGAATATACAGCCCTATACCATTTTAATTAGCAAAGTTCTGACCTCCAGAATTATGAAATATTGTTGGTGTTATAAATTAGCTATTTAGAAGGAATTTACTTTGACAACCTCAAGAATCTAATGTACTTTTGTACCTATTGATTTGTGCTGTGAATTTTATATAACTTGAACCTCTTACACAAAAGCCTGATTACTGTTCACTGCCTCACAAGTCCAATATGAACAGCAGAGCAATGTCAAATATAACTGCACTCAAGAACAACAGCTAATAATTCTCCTCCACACACAGCTTCACATACACATGCATTTGCTTCTACAAGCACTCATCCAGCATGAAGACATCTCACATCCTCCAGCTCACCAGGCTGGATATTACCGTGACTGCAAAATTGTTCTGTGTCATGCTTCTCCTTTCTCTTTACCCTCTTGCTCACAGTAACACTATCACTAGAATTCAACATCAGTCCCCACATGCCCCTCAACACTCATCTCCATCACTAGAAACTTTATGTCTTTATAGATCCTGTTCAAATGCAGTCAGTCACCCTTCTGATTCAGCTACTTCAGATAGAATTGTCCTCTTATAACTCTGTGTTCCTTTTCCTACGTGTGGCCTCTTAAGGTTGAAACTTTACATTTGATATTTTAATACAATCTCTCTCAATGTTACTGTCCATGAAGTTGAATAGGCTTGATTTTTGCCTTCATCTCTATACATATACATTGTGTCCCACAAAGCAAATGCCTGATAAAAATTTGCTGAATACTTCTTCACTTCTCAGTGATAAGGCTGAGAAATGTTTTCTAAAGTGACTTTGACATTATTATAAATTTGAGTTGAAAGCTGTTCTATTGATGCAGTTGCTGGAGATTATCTTTGCCCCAAAGCTCATTAAGCCTGTCCTCATATACCAAAATTTCCATAGGAAGAACAAAATGTGGGAAAATGACCCATGTAAATAGCCTAGTGTAAAAAAAATACCCTCAGCAATGATGATCATGTGACGGCTCTCCTGGGTGGCTATGGATTTGGGGTATGGGTGATGAATGAGCCAAAGTAGGAAAGGGAGCCTCTAGTTGCTTAGGGAACAAAGAAGTGACAAGCCCTCATTTATTTGTACCTGGAAAACATTTTGCAAGGATTAATAAAAACATATTGCTTGTAGAATATGCTCTTCAAAAATGACCAAAGAGATAGACATGAGAAAACAGTAATTTTTAGCTTAGTGGTGTTCTTTAGGAAATTGTGATTATGAGTGTTGGCATCCACAAGTTACAAAGCTGTACTGAGCAAAGGTATTGGGTAAATCCAAGATGACCCTATTGTCAGGTATTGGCTGCTTTAAACATAGAACACCTCTTCTCATCTTTCAACACTGAAAGAATATAAAGTATGTTCTAAAGGAAGTATTCACACTGGAGCAGATATATCCTGTGGGATAGTAAAGTTTACTTTGAATATTATGCAGAACTCTAGGGTGATGTGGTATTGTAAATTCACTATCACAATGCAAACTAGAAAGGAACTCAGCAGATGAAATTCAACACTGTGGTAAAGAAGGCTGCATGATGATTACCTTCCAAGACTCACCCAAATCTACAATTAAAAAAAGCTTCATTAGTGGTAATTTCACACTTTTCAACAATTTTGTGATTAGTTGTCTTAGTTCCTTTCTTTGTGCTGTAATGAAATTCTGACAAAGGTTGCTTTCAGGAAGAAAATATTTGTCTGGTTTATAATTACAGGGTATAGTCTACCATTGTTGAGAGAAGTCCAGGCAGGAAGTTGAGGCAGCTGCTCATATTCACAGCCTATAGCAGAGAGAGAAATGTATGTTTACTAGAGCTTAGCTATCTTTTTCTTTCTCAGTCAATTTAGGGCTCAGCCCATGAAATGGAACTGCCCACATTCAAAGTGGGGCCCAATGGAATTTACTAGATTAAGGAAATACCTCAAGCTTGCCCATAGGCCAACATACTCCAAACAATTCATCATGGAAACTCTTCTAGATTATATAAAGTCAATAATACTTTTGGACACACAAGGACAATTTGGTCATTATCCCAACTATCAGAGCTTAGTACACATTATAATAGAAAATATTTTGTGAACAAGGGAGATAGCCTCATTGGTAAAGTGCTTGTACCACAAGTGTGGAGACAGATCACTAAACTTTGAACACTCAGTGGCTAATCCAACTTAAAGTTCCAGAGTTCCTCTACAATCTTCCCGAGAACACACTGTCAGTTCTGTCATATCAATACCTCACTCCTGGTACGAGTTTTTTTTCTCAGGGAGGCTTTCTTTTGTTATGTTACCATGACCAATAACTACTTGAAGAGGAGGGCGTTTGTTTTGCTGACACTTTCAGGTAACGTTCTGTCACTGAGAGAATTCAGGACAGGAAGCCAAGGAGGGCCAGAACTGAAAAGCAGGAATTGTTGCAGGGGCCACAGAAGGGTACTGATAATAGGCTTACTCCCTGTGGTTTGCTCAGCTGATTTTCTTGTAGAACCCAGGACCATCTGCTCAGGGATACCCCTTCCCAAATAAACTGGGCTCTGCCCATCAATCTCTAATTTTTTAATGGTTCTAAATGTTTGCCTAGAGACATCGTTTGGAGGCATTTTTTAAATTTGGGTTCCTACCTCTCAGACAACTCTAGCTGTATCAAGTTAACATAGATTAGACATACATCAATATAAGAATAGCAGAAAACAATAGTCTTTACGAATTTATCTCTCATTCTTTCTCTAATATTAGTCTAACTCTCAAATTGGATATTCATCTGGCCATTGAAAAAGGACACATATAGGCATTTATTTGTGTATATATACATATGAATTTACCTATTCTTTGAAGCAGAGCAACACCTACAATAAAGACTTTCCTGAGTGCTTCTGGAATTTTATCTGCATACTTCGTTACACTACAGTTTGTCTCTACTGCTGTATATATCTGCATGCATTTCCCTTGTGCTGATGGGCAGGCACATTTGAATGTCTAAATACATATGTTTGGTTTGGTGATGCATCAATTTCTATTTCTGAGTAGTAGCTTATCTTTGGGCTACAAAGGTACATAGAAAGTCAGTAACATAGAGCTCATTTTGGTCCCAACGTCACTGGGATTTTTATAGTTGGAGCCTAGATCTAGCAGCCCTCACCAACCAGGTCCATATAGCTTTCTTCTAGGCTAACTAAACAAACAAATAATTAATAAAAGGCAAAAATAATAATGATTTAGTTTTAGGAATATTTCATAGAATAGTTTTGTTGTTCAACAATTTCATACATGTATGATATTATTATGATTATTCTCTCCTCCATCATCTTTTATCCCATATCCATAAGTTCCCCGTCACCTCTACCAGTTGTTTTACCCATTTCATAATATTTGGTATTGTTTTGTTACTCATTTACTTTAACCAAGACTCTCTATGTGACTGTTGGATTGGAAATGTCCACTACCTCCTGGTAGAGTCATTGTTATGTGCATAACTAAAGGCAAATGATTTCAAAGCTCCCTGAATTTCTAAGTATATATAATTTCATATAATTCAGTAGTGAGGGGTAGGCTCTCATGGATCCCTTCTGTATCCATTCCTGAGTTTTGATGGACCCATACTTTTGAAGACCCAATGCAGATATCTACAGCTGCTGAACTTATGATTGCAATTGATATCCATAAGAAGACATTTTGCAGCACTCTCCTTGTCTTCTTGCTTTTAAATTCTTTCTCATGTGAACTCAGAATGTTCCTTGAACTTTGGAGGGGATGTTATATATGTCTTGTTTATGCCAGAGTAGGATGAAGCACTCACATCATCTGACAGTTCTTTTCAACACCTTGTGCAGTCAAGTTTTCCTATCTTGTTTAGCAGAAGAAGAGTGTGACCACACTGGGACAAGGCCCACTGAAAAATCTATCTTCATATTCTAATGTGGGGTTCAGTTTTAAAAGCAGGGCACATGGATAACTACTGCTGTTCAAAATGTCATATCATGTATCACTGATCCATTTTTGTCTGGAGTTTGGACTCTCATGACCTTCAGTTTGACACATTGTGAAATCTATTCCTGGAGAAAAACTTCCCTCTGGAGGTTACTGGTGCTCCTCCCTTTTTTTAGGTACCAAAATGGAGTTCCATGGGAAATTCCAATTATCTTGACTCCATCGTTTCAGTAGTCTGATACAGTGGAAACCTTTTCTCTTAAAGATTTTTAGTCAGGGACATGCAACTTTAGTGTTGAGGAAGATTAAGTTTTGTCTAAGTACTTTAATAGACACCCTATATTACCCTATATAGTTTCATAAAAACACATTCATCTTCATGTCCCTTAGGCAAATAAAGCAACGTATGCCTTTGTCATTTGGAAGCTCTTAAGTGAAAATCTTTGAAGTGTAGCTCATCAATGCTTTTCACCTTCTGCTTCTATTAAAGTCTGAGTAAAATTTCAGTGCTCTACACACATGGTGATGATGTCAGTCCTGGCTCACTTACTAGCTTCATTAATAGGATCATCATCACCTGTTGTACTCTCTGGACTAACTTGCCACTTGGGCATCCTCCCTTTATTCCTAATAAATTGCCATCATTCTTTGAAACCAAGAACTTGTCACTGAACAAGACTCTTGTGTCTTCTGTGAGATAAAAGAATGAAAGTACAAAGGACAACATGTCCAAGAAAAATGATTGTAAATTGATAAAGAGAGAATGAGAAGTCTTCTGTCAAGGTTTTGTAGTGCAGTCTATATAACTAGCTCATGGAAAAGGAAACAGGCTGTACAGGAGGACACTGGTGTCTAAATAAGGTATTAGCACACCCTGGTTTATCTATGTGGTAGAGGGCTACTCTTGGATCCTGAAATCTGTCTTCTGCTTCAGCATCCCTGGCTGGACCTTCAGTTTTACATTTGTAGCATGAAGGTTTCTATTCATGAGCATAGAAAGAGTTGTTTCTTCCTGTGAGCTTTTGGGTCACTTCTACAATAAGACAAGCACCCAAACACCAGGTATATGCTAAGTAGCCAAATTTGTGGCCACTCTTTCCCACACAGCTGATGCTTGCATTCGCAGTCTGGGCCTTAATCAAGCTCCAGCAATTCCTAGCTGTATGATTTTGAGAAAGCTGCTCAATTTCTCTTGTAAGAAGCTGGGTTTCCTAGAGGAACAGAACTGACAGAATTGATAACAGCTCATATTCAGTTCCCTTGATGCCATCAACTGAAGAACTGAATGACCAAAGAGCAGTACAGTGAGAGGACAGTGAAAATGAGCTCTAGAGGCTTCTCTTCTAGAGCTGTGGAGAACAACAACTCTTATAGAGTTTAGGTTTTTATTTGAGTTTATAGTGTCTCTTCTACTTCTTCCCTTCCTCTCTCCATTGGTTTAAAGGTGTCTCTGCACCCCTTCTCTAGCAGGTATTGTCTCTATTGACAAACAAGACATACCTGACCAGTTGATTGGCTAAAGTAAGAATGAGTGTCCAATTTTCTCTGCTTTTTGTGATATATGAGGTTCAGAGAGACCCACAGAATTCAAAGGGAAATAGTTCATGCCTCTGAGAAATGGAAGCATGCTGCTAAAGGCCAAGAAGCCACAAATAAATAGGGACTCACTAATTATCACAGGGGGCCAAAAACCATTAAAAAAAATAAAACCGAGGATTTTATATTCCCCCTGTCCCATCTTAGGGATTCACAGCCTCAAAAGGATCATGTATTATCAGAGGGTTTATTAGATTGGTTTCAAAGATAGCCCTTGGGCAATCTGACAATAAGTGTTTCAGACTGAAGAGACTGAGATTTAGCCAAATGCCTAATCTCCAAGGCTGGAGATCTCTGAAGTCTCAATCTGGTGTTGAAGGCCTGGAACTCTGAGAGACGTTAAATTTCACCTTCTATTAAAAAAAGAAAAAGTTGGGCAGCACATAGAATGATTTATGCATGGCACTTTGTCACATAAAATCTCATTTTCTTTGGTGCATTTGTCAAGAGCTTTCCAGGCATGCTCTTTATGTAGGACAAGTTGCTGTCCCTTAGACACCTTAGTAGAAGAGAATTCTCACTGAAACTTTCTTTTGACAGTCATTGATCCTGTCGCCCTTGACTGATGCTCTGCTTGTCTCCCTTTAACTCTTGCACTGGGATGTTTATAACCCATTTTATCCTCCTGCATGTTAATGTCTGGGTCTTCATGGCCAGATGAAGTGAAGCCATAAAACTCAGACCACTAGCCAATTAGGATGCATCTGACAAGCCTAGTTTTGTCTTCTGTGTGTAGCCCAGCATAATGAAGAGAATGAATCTTGTTCAGTCTTACAAACAACCACCCCCATAGAATAGAAACTACGTGCACTTTTGTGGTTTAAGCATAACATAAATTTATTACACAAAAAAGATAGATGTGTGGTTTTTTAACATGCTGTGAAAGCTTTAAAATTATTTACTATCCTCATTATCATTAGAAGGCAGGCGGTATCTGATCTTTCTCTCCAATGTTTTATGATGAAACTCTATTTTAAGATTCATAATTTTAAAGCATCGTCTGCTTCTGCATGGAAGATGCATGCAGCATGTGGAAGTGTGAGGGCTTACTGATGTTCACTTGTCATCCGTATTAGTTAAACTCCAGAGAAACAGTGCAGAGAGTGTGAATACCTAGGACACAGATAATTCATTTGATTACCTTACCTGTACTAGCTGTGTAATTTAACAGTGACTACCTGCAGGATACAGAAGTGAGTATCAAGGATCTCCCCAATCTACAGGACTGGAATCCACAGCAGTTCCAATGTGCTGCTGAAGTATGGAGGATTTCAGGAGAGCCACCGGTCTTCACTGGAAAGGTGAAGTAGATTCTGAATGGCAGCAGACTCGGCATCCAGAGGTAGATACACTTGTACTGAGCAGAGAAGTCACAAGGGCAGAAGCTGAAGTTTTCTCCAGTTCTCCTTATATTTTGGTTTCCATAAAGTTGCTATATACTCTGGAGAAAAGTGTTGCCTCCTCATTTGGTCCTTCCAGGAAGTACCTTCACAAACTTACCCCGAGGCACATCTCCTAGCTGCCACCCAAGAGGAACCATCATATTGTCTCAGAAGAGTGATTGGAAAGGGGTAATACTAAGTCCTGAACAAAGTGAGATTGTAGGGCATTGGGGAAAGACTGACTGAAATATATATTATAGATGTTCTAAAGCTCACTCACCCCAGTCATCACAATGGGGGCCATGGCAGTTAATTCCTACCTTAAAAGTAATTATCCTTATAAACAAAATATTCCAGAAACCCATTTCCTTTGATCATTAACCCCTTGAGTAGAGGCAGAATTACTAAAGTTGCCAGGGTTCTGTGGGACATAGACCTTCTGCCTCTATGCCATTTAATTGGGAGGTACAAATATTCACATTGCACAAGATGGCCAGATAAGTCAGTCTTTAGAGATTCTGCCTCTATTTTTTTTACTCATTTATCTATTTTGATTAAGTTATGGGAAAGAGTTCGGATACAATAATAAAACTTATGTCATTTTCCTAGGACAAAGACTTACATTGTTTATATAGCATGAGCATCCAGGGATGAACATATATTTTTCTAATATGCAGCTTTGGATAAATATAAAATGTTCTGTATAAGATTATGTTCACAGCTTGGGAGAATTTGAGGGAAAATGTTCCCGGCATGCAAACTGTTTTCAAGAAGAAAAAGTAGAAAGCCCAGGAGCAGAGAAAAAAAATCACATAACCTTGTTTCTCATACTTAAAAATATGCAGCTTGAATAGCTGACTCGCACATGGAGAGAGAGCTCTCTCTAGAAGGGTCTGTACTGTGTGCACATGGAAGGAGAGATGTGTACAAGGATGAGAACTTGCTATCTTTCTGAAGATCAGGATCAACTCTTCAGAGCAGGATTCCAGTAGCATGAAAAACACTTAGATGATGAGCTTCTGAGCCTTCATGAAGGACTTTGCAATGTAATTCCCACACAAGTCAATGTTCTCTGTCTTTGGACAAATATATACGGAAAATTCAGAAAAATGAAGGTGCTTTTTTTGGAAACAGTCAATAAGATGACTGTTGTTTAGAAGAACATTAAATTAAATGCCCAACTTGAAAGCTAGTTCACAAGGCTGGAATGCATTCTCCATAACCAGGACTATCTGAGTTCAATTCCCAGCATTAACAAAATCTAGATATGGACACATAGCGAACTGTTTTGCATGAAGACAGGAGGATGGCTGGGTCTTGTTCACTGCCAACCTAAACCCAGGTTCAATGAGAGATCTTGTATCAATAAAATAAGATACATAATGTTAGAACAGGACACTTGCCATCTTCCTCTGTCCTTTACATACATATATACAATAAGAACATACATACACAGGTGTCCTTATACTATACATACATAGAGTTATGTGTGAGTCATGAGCACTGGGTGTTTTTTTCACAAATTTATATAATATGCTTAGATTATTATTTGTACCTAGTAATTCCCTTCCATGTCCCAAATATTCCCACTAAAAATTTTGTGTCTTTTGATTGTTAGTGAATGTCCCAATGAGTATCATAGAAGAACATGGCTGAGGGGTTATTATAAGAATATTGGATCCTTGCCAGTGGCTACTCCACTAAAGAAAATGTCCTCCTCATCCTCCTCTCCAACTCTTAACTGCCTGAAGAACTAATAGGAAGGGGCCTGGTGAGTTCTTCTGTAACAGAACATTTAGGGCTCAGTCTTTTGTAGATCTTGTGCATGTAATTGAAACTACCATGAGTTGAAAAACACAGTGGCTATATGATTCCTAGATTTTGGTGTCTCACATTCCTCCCCACATTTATGTGGTTCTCATATCCCCAAGGATTAGAGGATATTCTAAAAGAAGTAGATTAAATCATCAACATTATTAAATCTAACTGTTTTAAGCTATTTTCTGAGACTCATTATGACTATAAAGTTTACTAACTATATGACTGATCTTGCTGACTGTTACCAATACAGATGCTATGAAATTAAGTACAAGAAATAAATAGCTATTTATGAATATGTCCATGTGTGTTTATGTATGTGGACATCTGAAGTTGTGTGTACATGTCTGTGTGTATGTTCACTGTGAGGCTCTATGTTTATGTGTGTGTGTGTGTGTGTGTGTGTGTGTGTGTGTGTGTGTGTGTGCATGCCTGTGAACATGTAGGCCACAGGTCCAGTCAGTTTCTTTTCCATTAATCCTGCTTACTGATACCTCACCAAGGAGGCTGACCAGTGATCCCTAGGGATGAGTATCCCAACTTACTTAGCTGTGTGCTTAAAAGAGTGCACCACATCAGACTCTTTACATGGGTCCAGAAATAAATCAGGTCCTCATACTTATGTGGGAAGAACTTTTCTGACTGAACTATCATCTCAGTTCCCAAAATGATTTATATTATTATCTTCATTTTATAGATATGATTTTAATGATTATTTGACAGAGATTACAAACTCTACCCCAATGCACATAGGGAGGCCACATTCTCCAAGCAATTGTGGAGGCTGGGCATTGTCACAATTGGATTGGGCGACAACTGGAATGGACTTGGAAAATGTTGTGGTATAAGAAATAAGTCAGATATACAAAACAAACACTGTAGTATTTCTTCATATGAAGAGCAATAAAGCCTTTGTATACATGTAGAGTAGAATAATGCTTACCAGAGACTTGGGTGAATGGAGGGGGAAGAATTGATATGGATCTAAAGGTATAACTGTACCTAAAAGGAAGCAAATTCTGGTGATATAGTGTACTTCAGGACAACTGAAGTTAATAATAATGTACTATACTCCAGAGGCAAAAACAGAGGGTTTGTAAATGACTTTATTATGATAATATGAGGTGACAGAAGTGCCAGGTAGAGTAAATTGATCTTTACATAGTGTTTGCCTGCATCAAATCACCACGGTGTTATAACTAGGTGGTTATCACATGTCAAATAAAAGAGTGACATTAATAAGGCAATGTAGATTGCCTTCATAAGTGCCTTGAGTTCAGATGCCTGGTCAACACATTAAAGCTGGGAATGATGGAATACATCTAAAGCATTAGGGCTGAGAGACAGTGACAAGTAAATCTCTGGAGTCCATTGGCATTCGAGTCTAGTGGAGTCAATGTGCTCTGTGGTCAGTAAGAGACTGTGTCCCCAAAACAAAGTGGAAAACAATCAGTAATTAAAAATTAAAAAAAAGAACACCTGAGGTTGGTCTACAGCTTCTCATGCTCATTTACACACCATACACATGCACACACACAGACACACACGTAACATACATGTGCACACCACATATACATGAAAGATAAAATTAAAAATGAAGGTCTATACAACATATGCTTATGTATGTAAAAGTTGTAAAATATACCAAAAAAACTGTAATAGCATTTTATGGCCTTTTCTTTCTTTTTCAAAAGTAGACTTTCACGCTATAGAAGTCCAGGACCCAATCAGAGCACATGATAACGTGATATATTAATTGTGCAACTTCCAGGACCTAACTCATATTTTAAACTATGCTATCTTTTGCTCATTTATTTATCCTACAGGTGCCCATGATGCTCCTCAGACATAGATACTAGGAAAGGGTTAGGGATATTCATCATGCAACACTGCAGTCTGGATACTTAAACGTTCCAGAGACTCATGTTTTATTTTCTCCTGTGGAAACACAAACATCAAACTATATGAGAAATCAATGACAGACCAAAGTATGATTCTAAAAAAGTTAGTTTGATTTTAGGCTAACTAACAGAACACAGGATATGAGTTGCTTATAAGTTTCTGAGTGGACCCCAACCAGCATCCTCACTGTAAGCCCCATCCTATTGTGGAGGATGACCTCCAAGAAGTAGCATAATGAAGTTCTCTATTTTGTTAACTTTTTACTTCTTGTATTGTCCAGAATCTTTCAAAATTACTTGCATGTGGAGAAAGGCAGAAGCAATTGTTGGTCTCCCAGGGAGAGTCTTGTGGGTTTCATCTTCTCCTTTAATGAGGGAAGTCCAGTAGATCTATAACTATAGACTTGGAAATCACATTTGTTGTCATTGTCTACTCCATGATGATGTGACCATGTTGTACACAGAAGAAAAAAAAGAAAAACTTCATATAACAGAACAGAAAAGTGGAAGGAGTGGCATCAAAGAGAATAGGTCACAAGTAGAATCACCACCTACCAAGCCCCACAAAGTAATCATATTAGGGGAATGATCCACAAAAAGAGTGCATACCAAGGTCTCTTGCCTTGGAAGCCAAGGGGCCAGAAGAGAGGCCCAAAATTTGCAGGTGATGACTGAAGAGAATTAAATGTAAACCAAGGTCTTGAACTTGAAAGTTGCTACTTCATCCACTTTATCTGGCATAAGTAAAAACATAAAAAAAAGATTATATCACTACTGTGGGTAACTGGCTTAGGGATAATCCTCTGAAAGGCACAATATACTAGATTTCTAGAGAAGGCACTGGGTCCCCTGCTGCCATCAAGAAGGACCCTGTGAACTGAGCCTGGCTTCTTCCTTTGAGATCTCCCTGAATTGGGACTTTGGAGTGCCCTGGTCCATTTATCTTAGTTGAGCTTAAGATAAGACACAGGGCCCTGCTGATGTTCCTGTAGAGCTCACTGTGAGTGATAGGAGCTCTGGGCTGTTTCACAGTGCTCACTCAACAGGAAATAGAGGTCAAGATAAGCACCTGTGAGAGGGAATTTTCTTGCTTGTCCTCTGAATGCAGAATGTGATAAGAGAGGGGGGTCTCTGCACACTGACTGAGAAAGCAAATGTAAGCTGAACAATCTGCAGCAGTTGATGCAAGAAGATGAGATGGTTGAAAAATTGAACCTGGCTGGAGGATATCTGTTTATACCAGTCACCACCCAAACTGACAGCATGCACAGGCATAAACATGAAAATATCTATTAAAATGCAGATGGCAAGAAAAGGTCTCTTCTCATGGTTTCTTCCATTAAAACAGATCAAAACATCAAGTCAGAAAGAGATGCAAACAAGAAAAGCACTTTATTCCATTAAAAATCCAGGCACTGGTGTGTGTGTCTGTCTGTCTGTCTGTCTCTCTGTGTGTGTGTCTGTCTCTGTGTGTGTCTGTGCGTGTGTGTGTATGGTGTGTGTGGCATTCTAAAGCTCTTAACAGATGTCTTCTTTTATTTCTCTGCTTTATAAACTGAGGCAGGGTATCTATTTGTCTCTGGAGTTTATTACTGTACCTAATTAGACTGGACAACTTGGTATGGTGATTCCTTGTCTCTGCCTCTGCCTTTTGTACACTGGGAATACAAAGGCCACCGCATCCATCTTATTTTAGAGGTTTTTTTTAATGTGTGTTCTCTAGATCCAAACCATGATTTGAATACTGTTATGGTAAGCACATTACCTGCTGAATCATCTCCCCCCCACCCCCAAGGCTTGAAATCTACACATCATTGAAGAGAAGTTTCCTGTATACTCTGATCCTTGGTGGTGCCAAGGAAAGTAAACAGAAGAGTGCTCATGTTTACAAATGACTTTAAGTTATAAATAAGCTATCTCTAAATAATTTTCAAAATTAGATATTATATTATCTTGTAATGATGCTACAATGAGATGACAAGTCCCAGATTGCAGGCTCATGTCTGCTGTGAGAGACGCCGAGATGAGCCGCCTCTTCTGTACTGTTTACTTCTCTTGTTACTGGAAGGAAACACCAACAAAGACAACTTAAGTAAGAAGAGGTCTGCTGTGCCTTCAAGGTTTTGAATATAGTCCTTCACGGTGGGAAAAGCATGGATGCAGAATCATACATGGGCTGGACACATTGTGTCTGAAGCCAGAAAGTAGAAAGAAATGGACTTTGCTGCCCAGTTCATTTTTTCCATCCAGTAGGATGGTGCTACTCACATTTAGGGTGAGTTTTCCCATCTCAATTAACTCAGTCTAGACACTCTTTTTGAGACATGATGTGAGGTTCATCTCCTAAATTCTAGATCTAATCAAATTGACAAAAAAGAAATTAAATATCACATGTTTAATTTCACAGACTTGAGTATTACTTGCCCCAATAAGCATATCTGGTTTGTCTATGTTTTAAAAGGGAAGATAAGAGTGTGTGTTGAGTGTATGATGTGGAAACTATTGTGTTGGTAAATCCAATGAAGTTTGTTGTGTTTTACAACCAAAGGCATCAAGATTGAAAGAAAAGCTTGTCAACCTGAAATGTCATATTCCTGTTCCAATAGTTATATCTGTGATCTCATCTAATGGTTCAATAAGAGGGCAGGCTCCTATCTCTCCACCTCAACTCTCTCACTATTAGAATATGTGTTTACTTAACACAATCTATGCATCTAGATTGAGGCCTAGTTTAGACTCATTGGCACTGAAACAGCACCCTCTTGCTGCTGAATCTCTTTACAGAGGGATTATTTTCAAAGAAATATAAATGCTCTCAGTTCTTGAAGCTAAAAAAAGGTTCCACAGAGAAGGCTGACAGAGATCCTGTTCCCATGTCAAATGATCTTCCACCTCTACTACTGTCCATATGTAATTATTGAGGGCTATGATCCCAGAACATTGAAAATCACTTCCAGGGAAAGTCTTGAAAAGACTTTGGAAATGGGAATAAGTTGAATGAACCAGGATAAAATTATGGAGGAAGTAATATTTATGCTCACATTTAACAGGACCACACATCTTAAAACTGGAACAGAAAGATAATAGATTACACAATAGAATAAAGACTGATATTGTGAGGAAGGACATATCTGACCTTCTAGAATGCAAAAGAAGAATGTAAGACACCTATCAAGGCCTACTATCATGGTCTAGGTACTTTCAGATATGAGATATTAGAGACCAGGATGAAGGTCTGAAACAAAGATGGAACACTATAAGCTATAATGCTACTTTCTGTTACTATGACAAAACACTGGTCAGAACCAGCTCATGGAAAGGAAGGGCTTATTTGGCTTTTAGGGATCAATCCATGCAGGAAGGAAGCTGGGGAACTAAAGACAGGAGCCTGGAGGCAGGAACTGATGAGAGACCACGGAGAAAAGCTGGTTACTGTCTTGCTTGCTCCCACTCCTACTCATTCGCTTTTCTTCTAGATACCAAGGCTATCTCTTCAGGATGTGATAATACTCACAATAGGTCTTCCCCTCCTCTGTCAATTTTCAGTTAAGAAAATGCCCCACAGACATGGTCACTTGTTAAACCAATGGAGTCAATTCCTCAGTTGAGATTTTCCTTTCTCAGAGTGTCAACTTGAACACCAAGATTAGCTACAGTACATGATAAAGTAGGACTTAGGAAATACATCACTAACTGCAGGCCAGACTTCATGGAATTTGAAATACACACTCAGGGAACTTTAGGAAGTATTCACTTGAACATAGCGTTTTTTTGTTTTTGTGGTTTTTTTAGAATAAATTTTATAGCCAAATGCTATACAGCTTTAGGGCTTGGAGAGATGGTTCAGTTGGTAAAGTCCTTCCTTTTTCAGCCTAAGAACCTAATGTTGGTTCTCAAACATCCATTTAAACTGAATGAATCATTGAATGAATGAACAAATGAATGAAGTACCAGGTACAGCAGTTTTATACAGTCCCAGTTATGGGATGTGAAGACAGGGAGATCCCTGAAACTTGCCTAGCTGAAAGGGTGAACTTAAGATTCTGTGATATACTTCTTCTCATAAAATAAAGTAGAGAACAAACTTTCATAGTCCCTTGCACACAGAGCCACGTCTGTACACACATGCACAAGTCACCATCATATACACAGGTACATATACTCATCTTCATACACACACACACACACACACACACACATGACTGTCAGCTGAACACAATCACTTGTGCACACAGTCATCTTCACACACGCATTTGTGCACATGGTCACCTGGTCACATACATGTACATGCCTCTCATCTATACATACATGTACACACACACATATAAACCATACTCGAAAAGAAATATCTTTTATTTACAACTTTGTTTCCAAATGACTTTATAGTTTCTTTTGGAGAAATAGTTATCTCCTTGACAACTTCTTATGTTGTTTTTAATTGTGTGTACCTGATACATAGACATTTTTTCTTATCTTCCACATTTGAGACTTCACTATTGATAGCTATCATCAAAAATTAAGCAGCAAAGAAGCTTATTTCTGAGTTATTTTTAGTTTTCCCAATCCCTGATCTGGACTTCCAGTTTGCAGTTATTTTCTTTAGTTCAGATAGGATGGATTGGTTTGGCTTATGAAAGAGGTACTTTTTCTGGCACTCAACTCTACTTTTAACTATGTTATGAAAGTGGATTGAAATAGTCTTTTATAGGGACTAGCTGGAGCACACACATATATTTATATATATACACACTCCAGACACTCATCCTGAATGTGCTTTAGGAAGCCACCTGCTCTTTCCCTTATCTCTTTGGAGGAAGGCAGAAAAGGAAAAGAAGGAGAATGCGTCATTTTAGAATATTAGAGTCAGTGTAATGCAACACTGCACTAACTTTGTTTAAATATTAGAAGAGGTCAGTAAACTCAATACATTTTAATAGAGTTTTTTGGGCATTCTTTGGCTGTGTATTCATTAATTGCTTCACATGTCTAAGCCTGTTCCCTTGGCTGTAAAATTACATAGAAGAATATACCTTAAAGGAAGATTGGGATGATGACGTGATGTACTATGTGATGATTAACATTGGCAGTCAACTTGAGAAGATCTACAGTCACCTCAGAGACAAACTTCTGAATAGACCTGTGAGGAAACTTCTATACTTGGTTAACTTCTAATGACTCACTTTATATGTGATGGTTCTACTCCATGGGTTGGGGCCCTAACTTAACAAAAGTAGGAAAATGAAATGGCCACCAGATCTCACTACTTATTGCTTTCTGAATGTGAATACATTGTAGCTAGCTGCTTAATGTTCCTGTTGCCATGACTTCAACACTCTGATGGACCACAACTTCAGAGGATAAGCCCAGACAAACCCTTCTTTCTTCAAGCTCTTTTTGTCAGATATTTTGTTACAGCATGTTAGCTCATACATACTGTATGTAAAATCTTGCTGAGATTTATTGAATCAACATAAATGTACTACTTTATTATTATAATTAGTGTTACAAATATTAATTTGGAACATGACAGCAAAGATTATGCTGCTCTGGTATAATTTCATCTGGAATTGCAGCTCTAAAATTTGTTCTTCAAAATTTGCACTAAGATACATGCTAAATCTGTAGCCTTAACATAGTCATTTGAATACTAGTTAGTATTAGGTAATATATAGTGTTCAACATAGGCAGAGTGATGCTGGCATTGTAAGTGCTCAGTGAGTATTGACTCTTTATTCTTAGTGTTTCATCTATAGTACTAAAACTACTGTCCAATATTATTTTAGGTTCAAAGTACACAAGGAAAGATACAGCATAAATTTGAAATGAATGAGAAATAAAAGAAAAACATCCTCCCTTTATGTGTTTCTCAAATTTTCTTACAAGATCAGGCTGCAAATTCTACTACCAAACTGTGTACACAACCAGGACAGACTTAAATCACTTCTACCTCTGTTGACATTTCTTCATCCTCTTGTTGACATTACTAGTGGATTTTTAAACTGTGTGTGAGATGTTGTATTCTATATGTGTATATGTGACTGTTCATGTAAATGTGCTTACCACAGAGCACATGAGGAAGTCAGACATAACCTTGATAGTCATGATAATCAGACTTTACCTAGCACCTTGTTTGAGACAGGGTCTCTGTGTGCTCACCACTACTTTTGCCAGATTAGCTCACTCATGAGCTTCTAGGGTTTTGCAATCTTTGCATCATGTTTTCTCATGGAAACAGGATACAGATATGTGTACTGTTGTGTTCACCTTCTAACATGGGTCCTAAGGATCTGAACACAGGTTGTCAAGCACGCATGACAGACACTTTCACCAAAATACTCTTTCCTCTGACATAGTTAAAAGAGGATTTTACTGAATGATTCTTGATGTCCACAATTTTATCTCAATTTCTATTTTCAGATTACACACCACACACACACACACACACACACACACACACACACACGCGCGTGCGCGCGCGCGCGCGCATGTGTCTTGAATCTTCCTCATTATTTACATGGCTGTAAAGTCCCTAAGCTCTCTGGCTGCCAGTACTTCCCAAATAGCATTGCCTATTTCATTATCAGTTGTTACTTTTATCAGCCTCATTGTAATCCATCAAACCTGCTTTATTGCAGCCTTGCTTCTCAACACACTGCCTTTTTTGTATTCTTATTTCTATGATGACACCAGAAAGCAACTGGCTTGTTTCATGGGCTGATGTTCTGTTCTTGCCCATGGGCTCTAGTACTCCCTCAAATTGCAAATTGCTCACTGAGCTCCAAACTGCCACAGCTTGTGTGAAGCCTGTTATTGGCTGTTTCTTCAGTGTCTGCTACCAAGGTTTGTAGTCTTGCATCTGAGCTGCAGGCCTCTCTTTATAAGGACTACTCCTATGACTCAGGAAGGCTGCCAATTACTCCTGCTAGTGGCACTCTGCATTGTCTGCTAGCAGGAAATGTTGGTGTGTTGGTGCTATTATTCTTTCTCAATTTTTTGAGCTATGCAATTTCTCAAAAGGAAGCTTAGCATCTCTATTCAGCCAGACCAAGTCTATTCCTCACTTCCCATACTTCTGGGTAGTATTTTGTCATTGTTTTATATGAATTGTGTGTGTGTTTGTGTGTGTTTTGTCTGCACTGTGTCCACAACTGCAGAAGACAGAGGAAGACATTGGATGTTAGATGCCTGGTTCTATTACTACCCACCTATTCCTTGAGACCAGATCCCTTTACTGAATCATGAGGT
Source organism: Sigmodon hispidus (assembly GCA_004025045.1). Classification (NCBI taxonomy): domain Eukaryota; kingdom Metazoa; phylum Chordata; class Mammalia; order Rodentia; family Cricetidae; genus Sigmodon; species Sigmodon hispidus. Next base: position 31,450 of record PVIH01008012.1, read on the forward strand.
AGGCTGGTAGGCAATGAACCTCAGTATCTATATCCCCAAAACACAGGATTACAGTTGTATATGCTGTCATAACCAGATTTTTAATGAGGCATTGGAAATTTGGCTTCAAGTTCTCCTGCATGTTCAGCAAGTTCTACTGCATGATGGGTAATCTCCTTACCCTGGATAATATTTTAAGTACCACAGGAAGCAAAGGTATATGGAATAAATTTTTTTATTATTTATTTATTTTTATTTTATGTGAATTGGTGTTTTGCCTGCATGTATAACTGTATAAGAATGTCAGCTCTTGGAATTACAGACAGTTGTTACCTGCCAGATGGATGTTGGGAATTGAACTCAGGTCCTCAGGAAGAACAGTCAATGGTCTTAACTGCTGAGCCATTAAGTAAAGATTTCTACATAAATTTAGAAGTTATGAGTGTGAAATATGTGTAGCTCTGAGGTTAAAAACTGTAGAGAATTTAGTAAAGAAAGAAAGAAGACCAATACCCCAGGCTATGCACCATGTCCGATATGTCTGTTTTATTACGTGATGTGAGAACAAAAGGCATTGATGAAAACCAGGGAAATAATTTATCTCTGATTTCAAGTTAAAGGATATATTGATTAATTCACTTTTTCCACTAAACAGTGGGTTATCCAATATCCCAGGTAGCATTTATGTAAATATGTCTTGATTTATTTAAAGTATTATGCCTCAGATTGGAAATAATATGAATCCATTATAACTTTCACATGATAAGATTCTGGTCCCAATTCTAAGAGAAGGCATTATGCTCAAAACTTGCAAAATTTCAAGAATCCTTCTCAGAATCTGAGCAAAACTATGTTCTTATGAAGAAATTTTAATAAAGTCTGACTCTGGTATTAAACAGGTGTCATGTGCTCCCTTCAAACTCATATTTAAGGGAAAGCCACTCTATAGTGTTCTTCTTCTCTGGGATGCTCCACAAAAATATGACTTGGGGTCTTTGTTTCTTGTTACATACATATCAAAAGAGTAGGGCAAACAAATGAACATGCCCTCAGGGAAAATGCAGAGGATTATTCGTCAAACTTAAAGCAATTCTGAGACTGGAGTTTTAGCTCAGTCAGTAGAGTACTTCCCTAACATGCAGGAAGCCCTGGTTTGAGTCCCACTGTTATAACATGGGTTAATGTGGTATATGAATAAAATCTCAGAACTCATAAGGTAGAGGCTGAAGGACCAAGAGGTCATCTTTGGTTACTGCAGATTCTAATACTGTACTTGCTGTATGTTTAATACTACTGGGTAACAGAAACCAAAGGTTTATGCTCATCTGTGTAACTATAAAACCTTCTTACATATTTTTTACATAAATGATGTAGTACATACAATACTTGTCAGCTTTTAGCTCCTAAATGTTGGCTCTGTATTGTATTACATTACATTATATTACCAAAATATTAAGTAAGGCATGATTTTTGTTATTATAATTACCATTATCAGTCAAGGCCTTAGTTCATTAGTTAGGCCCATTCACCTTTTAACATAGTCAACTGTAGGGCCTGGGAAGATACTTCAGTCAGTAAAGTGTTTGGCATACAAGAAAAAATCCTGAGTTTGAGTCCCCAAACCACAATATATAAGCCTGATATGATGGATTGTGCTAGCAATCCTAGTGTTGTGGAGTTAGAAACAGGAGGATCCTGGGGAGCCTATTGAAAAGCAGGTCTAGCACAGTGGGAGAAATAGAGACAGGTGAGAGACTCTATCACAAAATACAATGTAGACTTCTAGGAAATGATACTCAAAGTTATTTTCTGGATCCTACACACAGACCATACATATACCACTATTCATACCCAAGTGAACATAATAATATTAGCAAACACACACACACACACACACACACACACACACACACACATCTCTAAGGAGAATAAAGGTCATTTACCCTTTCCAGTTGCTCTGCCCAGTCTCAGCGAACCCCAGAAAAAATCCCCAGAATCACACCCACTCTCCAAATGCAAATACAAAGCAAGATTTTTTATTGCAGTTGTAACAATTGAGCTCAGATTGGAACCTGAACTGAACTGGCTACCCAAACGCAAGCCCACTTTTTCAAAAGCAAAGATCAGACAAACACCATAGAAATGCTGTTATCAAACTCAGGAGTAAGGGCTCAGAGACAGTTTCCTCACTATTGTTGGCAGGTGGGCAACTGCTGGCTGACTGATTGTTTTAGGATGGGGAGAGAATGAATTTTTCCCAGCTGGGCCAGAATGCCCTTGGATTACCCAGGACCTTGGGCACTTGGCCCTGGGAGCTTAACCTTAAGGATTTTGGACACTTGGCCTTGGGTGCTTAGAGTTGGAGGTTTAGAAACTTCTCAGCTCTAAAATTAGCTCCAGGCCTCAAGGTGGAGGGGCTTAGTTTCCACACAGTCAAGACCCAATTTAGGTGTATGGGAACAAATACCAAGCAAATATGTCACTGGATTTGGATCTGGTCTGCCTACAGCAGTTTTCATAGAGATACCGTTATTCACTACTGCTTCACAAGAGAGGCCAACTTCAAGATGCAGATCTGCTTTACTTTAACTTGCTACCCTGATGACATGCATCCCCTCTCCTCTCAGAAGATGAATAGTATTGTCAATTTGTTGAGCTGTCCATAGTAGTTTTGTCCTAGCATGGTATCTGCGCCAGATGTGATTATAACAACAAAAGCTGAAGGGAATTGTAGGGCCAAAATGGCAGACTTTACAAATGTAGATTATCTGATCATTAAGTTAGATAGAGTAATATAAAAGTTGCCCAGAATATCCAAGTTCCTAAAGCAAATAGGTCCAATGCTACATTTAAGAAAAAGCATGAAAAAATACCAAGTTCATAATAAGGTACAAGCAGATTCATCTCATTTAATTAATATCTACCAAGAGAAACACAAATTATTTTCAAAAGGAAAAATACTATAAAAATGTGGTAATTTAATTAAAAGTTAGGCTGTTCCTTCTGCAGAGATGAAACCTAAACAGATTTTTTAATGCATTTACCTATGGCTGGTAGTTTGTTAGAGTCAATTTTATATGGAAATAGCAGAAACTTTACAGCCAGTAGCTGATCATGTATTCATGTATCTGTCCATTAAAAAGAATAAAGCCCTCTAGAAAGGTAATAATTTTCTTGTGTTCTGTTCTGTAAATTATTAGAACTTTGAATAATCAGATCCAATATCTAATTGTTAATAGTTGTTGTCTGCCCTTTTCCTGACCACAGAAATTTTTCCATCCATGTCTTGCTTAGGGAAAACACAAGTTTACTAAAGTCAGCTATAGGAGTGGAGTTGACTCTATGGAAACTATATCATTGCAAAGCTCATACTACTCTGAGAACTAATATGCAGAAGCTGAAACCCTGTAGGTCTCTGCATGACTTGCAGACACCTGGGCTGAAGAAAATGTCCTCTTGCACTGTTAGCATGACCTTGAAGAGGGGCCTGGCAAGCCCTGTAAATTTCAGGATATCCTATGCTTTGTAATATTAGTTATTTCATGAATCCTATCATTTCATTTCTATTTTGAGTCTTGACTAAACTATTTTAGCATAAAATGTTTCCATTAATAGGTGATAGTTAAACTCTAGCTGTGATTTAAAGTCCAACTGTTACATGGGAGTGTCATCTTTTTCCCTCTGATCCATCTGAATGCCTTTTGCCTATTTTCTCCTCAAAAACTATAGAAAATGTGTTGTTTTTTGAGTGGGTGGTCAAATCTTGAATAGTCTTTAGTTCTAGCCATATGCTTTGACAAGAAAGTACCATGGTTTCCTGTGTGGAATACAGATCCAAACAGTACCAGAAAACCGAGTTACTAAGTTCAATGTCCTGTTTGCTTTCACCTCATGTAATAAAGGCAGTTATGGTAATCATTGACTATAATTAAAGTTTAAGTTACTGTGATAAAGGTAATGGACCATCATTTAATGCTTACCTACAGCCCTTTAAGAGTAAACTTATTTACTTCTCTTTTCACATTAAATATAACAAAATGAGCTCCCCATTGTCTTAGAGAAACTGAGTTAGGTGATATTTGCAAATTTATTTATTGTATTTTAAAAGAGCTCTTCTTCATAAATTATGTAGAATCCATTTGGTCATACATAGGACAGAGAGAGTGAGCAAGGACAGAAGATTTTGTGTGGTGTTTCCTGAGTAGATATGAACAGCCATCTACTTATTTCAGGTCCAGCACCAATAACATAAAAAACCCTTTCCTATCCAATTTAAACTTAATTAACCAGTGAGTTTATTGTTTTCTTACAGGAGTATGACTGAGGAGTATCAAAGAAACATGGCTCACTCACAAACGGCAACATCACTGAACAGCCCACCTAGCATGAGTGACAACTGACAAAATTCCTGACAAATTCCTCTTGTACAGCTCAGTTTTGGAGAGTCTTGTCACCCCAGAAATTTTTCCTGTTCGTATAACTTTGAGGAGAGGATTTGTGAATCTCAGGAATCCTAAGGCTTTCATGAAAGCATTTTAATTTGGAGTCAATAGTGACACACAGTCTGGAGAGAACAGTCAAGATCCTCATTTAGTGGGTGTTGTGGCTGGATAGGGGTGATGTCTAGAAACTCATGTGTTTGAATACTCGGCCCATAGAGAGTGACACTATTAGAAGGTATGACCTTGTTGGAGGAGGTGCAATTTTTTTGGAGGAAGTGTGTCATTGTAGGGGCAAGCTTTGAGGTCTCATATGCTCAACCTACTCCTCATTTGAGACTTTGAGTCTCCTTCGGCTATCTGTATATCAAGATGTAGAACTCTCAGCTCCTTCTCCAGCACTATGTCTGCCTGCATGCTGTTGTGTCCTACTATGATGATGATGATGGACTAAACCACTTAGACTGTAAGATACTCCAATGAAATGGTTTTATTTGTAAGAGTTGTAATGGTCAGGGTATCTATTTAAAGCAATAGAAACCCTAACTAAGGCTATGGGATTAGGTGTTGCTGATCATACAAGTAAAATCTGATGGACTCAGAGACCTACCTTTCTTCTCACCTACATGTGCACCTTGACTATAACTGTGCCTCTCGTACCATTAGATAAACATTACTTATTGCTCAGATGAAAATGTTTTAAGCATCATCCTATACTTTTAAAGTCCATTAGCATTTTCCTTTATAGATACCTAATTGTACAGTTTAAACTTGCATGTACTATTTTACTGAAAATGCAATATTTTTCTTTGTGTTTAAGATATTTCCTATTGTATATTTTTCAAGTCCTAATTTTGACTCCAACTTGCCAGTTTGTTTTACATGTCCAAGCAACTATCTCTCTGGTCATTGTTGGAAATTCCTCACAATTTGCACGGGCTGTTTGTTTAAGAGTATGTTTCCAAAGTTTTGGTGATAAGAATGATCAAAGAACCAAAAAGAAAATGGAATATCAGATTCTGGCTGATGTTCCATTGTGTTCAGCTGTTTTGCTACCTAGCTACCTTTGCCTTTGGGAAAGCTTTGCCTTTAATTAAACTCCCTTCTCTTATCCATCTCCCTAAATAAATAAAAATAACATAGGACTAAGGCTGTCACTCATCAGCAGAGTGCTTACCTATGAAGTGTGGGCCCTCATACAATCCAAGCATAACAAAGAGAAGAAAGAGGGGAAGAAGAAAGAATAAGCTGTCAAGGACACAAAGTACAGGACTATGTTATTTGTATCACAACAGTGTTATTATATCCAACACTAGTAAATTATATATGCTTAAAATGATCCTAATAATACACTTGAGAGAAATTGGGAGTATGAAAGAGAAGTGAAAATAATAGGGTGATTATGGTTGAAATACATAATGTACTTGGATAAAAATGTTACATAAAGGACAGTATTGTATGCAATTAGCATGCATTAAATCATTTTTAATTTAAAAATTAAGTATTTAAAATAAATGTAATAATAGTTATTAAATAATTATTAAGAAATAAAACAGAAAACCCCTTCACCATAGAATAACTGCTTAGTATAAAGAAAGCCTCTTGGTGTGCCCTGGCCTTTCACTACATTTGTCTAGACATTTCCATGAACATTTTGTAGCTAATCATTAAGATCTTTATCTACTTGAAACTCTACAATAAGGAAATATTAAAAGCAGCTTTTAGATCAACAATCTTATTGTAAAACTAGAAATGAAACACATTGGATTAGTCACTAAAAGCATAGTTATTGAACCTTTGTGTGATTTCAGCGCTGTGTGGAGGTCATAGGCATCAGAACAACAAAACGAAGGCATTCTTTCAGAGTTTTCAAGCTAGTTGAGGGTAGAGATTTCCTGCAAAGGAGTCAGACAGGGAAACAGTAAAACCGCTAGGGCTTTCTACCACACCACTCTCCTTCAGTTCTTCAGAGGCTATGAGTTTAAAAATTAAAATGAAAGAATGAAAATAATGAAATAATGAATACATTTATATGAAATGAAAATAAACATTTGTTTTCAATAGAATAATTAAAATTAATTCAAAGTTTATTTTTTAAACCCTTATTCTTTGTGCTTCTGGTAACACTCAGAAGCTTTACAAAAATATTATTCTGAACTACCGTTTTGTGAAATGTATTGTTGAGCATTGCCAAAGTAATAAAAGATTAAAATCATGGTCTTATATAATGTTTAAAGCACCTTTTCAAAAAAATAAACACTTTCAGTTTTATATTGTGTACAAGGATATATAAAGGACCCTTGTTGGTATGCAGCTAGCATTAGTGAGAAAGTCAACCCCAAGAAAAAGGAAGCTGATGGAGAATACTTGGAAAATTCATATCCACCTGAGACCAATTAGATAAGAATAAGAAATGAGCTTCACCTTAATGCTTCTGTAGTGACTTCCCAGAATGGCTGCAAGGTTGCTTCTGTTCAGTACAGAAGCTGGATGGGACCTTTTAAGAAGAAAGTAAAAGGCTTCTCTCAATTGAGAGAATTAAAACATCAGGGGCTTTCTGTAAGGAACCAAAGCCCTTCCTCCCCTGGCAAATTGTGGTCTCATATTCAGCTACAGACATGCAACACTGACATACTCTGAACAAACATTTTCTATCCTTGCTTCCTTCTCCACAACTGAATCAACAGTCTCCTGAGTTCGAATCAATAGGCTCAAGATAGTGTGAGTTCTAAGAAATAACTCAGAGTTGTCTTAAAGCTTCCATGAAATGTATGAGTAGGGAATTCAAACAAGCTCTGATTCAAAATAAGGGAAAAACACATTACTGGTGGCAAAGTAAACGGCTTTGAAATGATAGAAACTTGTGTTTGAATTCCAGTTGGGTCTTTTGGGGTTTTTTGTTTTGTTTTGTTTTGTTTTGTTTTGTTTTGTTTTGTTTTGTTTTGTTTGTTTTGTTTTGGGGGATATAGCAGAAGAATACCTTGTATTTAATGTCTAGACATAATAAACCTTCAGACACTTAATTCTAAAATGGAAATAATAGAGAAAAATAATTCTGGTGTTCAGTGAACAGAGGTCATGTGGATGAGGTAAAATGCCTACAGTTATTCCCCCTCATTCATCTTTAGAATCAGCAATCATGGGCAATGCTCCGAATGAAAAGACTCATCACACAGACTTGGAGGTGGCTCAGTGAGTAATGAAGTTGCTACACAAACATTAGGACCTGAGTTAGAGTCCCAAAATCCACTTAAAAAGTCAGTGGTGCCAGAGCACACTTAGGATGCCAGCACTGGGGAAGCAGCGACATGGTTGATCCCTGGGTTTACATAGCCTGCTGCTTAGTGAACTAAAGTCTAAAAGATACTTTGTCTCAGTGTCTCAGTGAATGAATGAAGTGGGTGATTCTTGAGGAAGGATACCTGAGGTTATCCTCTGGACTCTTCATACATGTACACATATTCACCACACACACACACACACACACAGAGAGAGAGAGAGAGAGACAGAGACAGAGACAGAGACAGAGACAGAGACAGAGACAGAGAGAAACAGAGAGAGACAGGGAAAGAGACAGAGAGATAGAGGGAAGAGAGAGATAATTATAGCATGTGGACTGAGCACTACACACTGAACTGATCACAGCTGAAATTTTCTATTTAATTATACATCCAATTAAAATGTGTTTCCTAAAATTTCAAAAACTGCTGCAGAATATAATGTTTATTTCATTAAATATTTGCACCACTAGCATGTTAAAGTACCTGACCTATATTTGGTACACAACAGATACCAATTTATTTGAATATTAAGAGAAGACTCTGTAAGAATAATGTTTCCCATTTTGCAGCTAACAAATCTGAGACTTCAATAAAATGGTTTCCTTGTGGCAGAATGGGGAAAATATGATGGAGTGATGGTGAGCTCATAAAGGTGATTTCCCTGAGTCAAAGCATTATACCAAGACAGACAGCATCTCATCAGCATCACCTTGGCAGTTGAATAAACAGAGATAGAAGGATGTTACAGAACTCTCCTATACAGATACTCTGTGCTAGGCTTAAATCCAGACATGTCATTTGGTGACCCATGTTATGTCTGCTGCTTTCTGTGAGTAGGCATGTATGTAGCTTCACATGCATATTTACATATATGTGTGGAATCCATAAGGAATATTAGATGCTTTCCCTTATCAGCATTTTTAGAGATAAGATCTTCTATTAAGTCTTTGAGCTCCTCAATTTGTTAGAATAGCATAGGTCTACATGTATATGTGGCCATGTGTATACATATGTACACATGCATGCATTAGGCAGAAGACAACCTCAGGTACCATTTTGAGGTGTCATCCTCCTCAATATGGCACCCTTGAGAATATCTGGGACACATTATAAGCTCCTTATTCATAGAGTTTTCTCTATAACTGATTTACGTTATATCAAATATATACCAAACAGGAGGCTGTATAGAGTCATACAAAACCATAAGCCAGCTTCCATGTGCTAACTGCTGACATATGTCCTTCTAGATTTTCCATACCCAGGTGTCCATCTGGTACCATGCTAGTGTGTAGTTTCTGAACATGTCAGGTTTCTAGAGCCTTATGAAATACAATTTGTACTTAACTACATCCTTTTCCATATCATTACATTGAGAATGATTTAAAAAGTCACTGCCTGGAGGGATGATTCAATTGGTGATCATGAAGACTTCAATTCAGTTCCCAGAACCTATGTTAAGGATCCAGGACTGCAGAGAAGTGGCTCAGCAGAGGACTGGAGTTAGGTTCCCAGCATTCTTTTTGTGCAGCTCACAACTGCTTATAATCCCAGCTACAGAGGAACCAGTTCTTGTGGATCCCACACACAAGAGACATATGCACAAAGAGACAACACAGACAGACACAGAGAGAGAGATGCACACATGTACATACAACTAAAACTAAATCTACTTTCTAGAAGGCCATCTATCCTCTATGTATATGTCATGGCTGTTAGCTTGGTGCTTTTGTGAGACTAACCCTAACCCTAACTCCTGGAGTCTCTGACTCTATTGCTAGCTCTTGGGACTTTTTCCCTCCTCTTAGGTTGACTTATCTCTTTTCAGAGTGAGGGCTCTTGCCTTATTGGATTCTTATTGTATTTAAATTTGTTATGTTTTATTGTTACCTCTTGGAACCCTCCCCTTTTCTGATGAGAGTAAGGAGGAGTGGATACAAGGAAGAGGTGAGTTGGGGCAGGGGTAGAGGAAGTGAAAACTGTGGACAGGATATATTATTGTATGAGAGAATACTCATATATATATATAGCCAGCTCTCAGCCCTGTGTAGGTGAAGATAAGAGGATCCCTGGGGGGTTTACTGGCCAGTCTATTTGGTGAGTTCCTTTTTAGCTGCAAACTTTATCTCAAAAATCCAAGGAGGAGGGTGCCAAAAGAATGACATCCAAGGTTGTCACTAACCTCCACATTCCAATGCACACATGTGTACCTGTACACACTTTTGAACACATATATACAATTATGTGGATTTCTATCTATTATTCCTATTTATATTATTAATAGTGAGTAAAGATAATGCTAATTACTTACTGATTACCCAAGTTACTACAGCTTTCAATAGATAGACTTAAGTTTGGATGACACCTCTCCAAATTGAGCATTATTAATCTTTACTTTTACCTATAAGAAAACCAAAGCCATGGAGGTTACATGATTTCCCCTGAGCCAAAAAGCCATCTAATTGATGGCTCTGGGATTCACCCCAGGCCTTCTGGGCTCTTGATCACACTGACCTTTCCCTCAGCACCTGCTCCTCCTTCTGCACTGACTCAAGCCTTCTTAGGGGCAAGCCTGTTTACTCTGTCCAGCTCCGGCTCAGCTCTGAGAGCAGGAATGACTTTACATTTCTGCTGGAGATGTGAGACTCTTAAATTCCCTGGAGCCTGGACTTACTTGAACATCAGCACAGGTTCTTCAGACAAAATTCCTGACTCCATGGTCTATAACAGAACCCTCCCCTGACGTCTGCACCTAAGGGTGTTTTCTGGGGATGTGGAGATGTGAAAAAGCTGGTATCACTGTTTTGCAGTAGTGTTATTTAGTCTCTTCAGGTTTCCTGATGGAAAATGAAACACAGTATAACTGCAGTTTAGTTTCAGCTTCTTCATTTCTCTATATGCCTTCATGATGGTCCTGATGCCCCAGTGCATTCAAGTGACAAGGTCCCTGAACTGCCTCTCTTTTCTCAGTGCACCAGTTTGCTACTCTTTCAGAAAAAAAAATCCTTCTAGGCAGGGGTTCTGGTATCTTCCTTCTACACAGCTGCAGTTTTAACAGACTCAGCAATCTCTATGAAAGCTTGAATTTCACCCAAAATACTGTTAGTTAAATGGCATTGGGGTGGCATGTAATTAATGCAGGTCACAGGTTCAGGGTAGGACTTTAATATAGAAGAAACTATAACTTTTTCCTGCTGAGGACCAATCTCAAGGCCAGCAGCACACAGATGATATCTGACTCGGAGACACGGAAGCTTCACCCACTCCCAGGACACATGGCATTCTCCTCAAAAAAGCATTCACTGTCTGATTCCTGTGCACATGGAATAACACAGCACCATCTTCACTAGAAATGCCTGCTCCACAATGTGGGCAAAGGAATTACAGCTTCCACCCCTCTGCTGGCGGGGGCTGCCCTTGCACCTGAGTAGGAGATGACAAACTAAGCTGAAGGTCTTTGTCTTCTGGCACCTGCACCTATAGGGGGCAGAAAAGGGCTCAGCTTGGAGGGCCTGGGTTGGGATGGAAGTGAAGCCATTTGCAGCCTCTAGAGTCAGAAACTTCACAGGAAGTTTTTCTTTCTCACCCCATTCCTGTCTTGGTTCCTAATCCTCTGCTCTGTCCTAAATCCATTGTGATGATGACTGCCTTGGTAATTTTTGGTTTTGCTTTTCTTTGTTTTTGTTTTTGTTTTTGTTTTTGTTTTTGTTTTTGAAGACAGGGTTTCTCTATGTATCTGTTGGATGTGTCTCGGAACTTGCTCTGTAGACCTCAAACAGAGATCCACCACCTGCCTCTGCCTCCTCAGTGCTTGGATTAAAGGCATACTCCACCGCCACCACCATCACCACCACCCTATGTTTGTAAGTCTTAAAAATAAATAAAAAAAAAACCCAAATAATGGTCCAATGTTAACAATATTTGAGTATACCCAATATGAGTAGTCACTGAGTCTGCTTAATGAACCCCTAGTAAACAGGTCTGATCATCATTTTGTCCCTATCTGAGAGTAGGAATGACTTTACATTTCTGCTGGAGATGTGAGACTCTTAAATTTCCTGGCACCTGGACTTACTTGGAAAATTGAACCTATTTACATCAGTAAAGGCAAGAGGCAAGAAAATTCCTGGGGATTGCTGGCCAGACAGCTTCACTGTATTGATGAGCTAGCTCCAGGTTCACCAAGAGACCCTGTGTAAACAAATAATATGGACACAGACTGAGAAAACATTTGACAATGAATTTCCATATTCATGTGCATGCATATACATGCACATTCAAACACATACACATAATATTTATAAACATATAAACAAATTTAAAATCAATTTACAAAAAAGGAACAAAATTGCCATGTAAGCAGGTCTGTTGTCTGTATTCATTCAACCAGTAGGATTTAAACCAGTGCCTAATACTGGAGATGTTAATCTAAACTTTCTCTGAAATCAGTTTGTTAGAACTCTATACCATCGTTTTAATATTTCTTGTTCTGTATGTAGATTATATTACCATGTCTGCTCAAGTAGTATGCCATCAAAGATAAGAACATAGCCTAGGAAATAGGCATTGAGCAAATATTCCTTGAAAGATAAAGAAATAAATTAATCTTTTTATCCAAGTCTAGGATAGAAAATAAATCCACTCTTGGTGTCCTTTTAGGGCTTTTTATAATGTTACCAGATTTGGGGTAGTTCCAATTTGGTTCCAGTTAACGATTACCCTTTCTTGAATCCACTAATTCCTGGACACTGTGACTGTTCAGGTGTTTAGTAATAACAGTGGTCCACCTTATGAAAACATATTTCCTATTGACTCTGTGTCTGTTGTGTTGTATTGGACTTTGGTATTCCAGTCTTTAAGAAAGTATTGGTTACAATTGTTTCTTTATCATTTTGTAAGATTATTTCACAAAATTTGCAGTTCTGCCAGGGAACCAAAGTTAGAATGCACTAAATTGATTAAAGAGTAATTGTTTTTAATAAAATATAAAGACAAATATTGATAAGAATGAATTAGAAGAATAAAAATGTAACAGTTTTATCTTCCACAAAGTAGTTGATAATATAGAAAAAAAGTTGGACTAAAGTAATGGCCATTTACAAGAATATGTTGATAATAGAGAAAAAAAGTTGGACTAAAGTAATGGCCATTTACAAGAATATGTTTAAGGGCTAACAAAAAGCTACAAGTTTATGAATACAAACTCATCATTATTGAATTGTCACAAAATACTAGATTTAGTTTTAGGAGAAATATAAAATAACAAAACCCATACTTTCTAATCTATAACTAAAGATGATCCTCCACTGATGAACAAGATAGTGAACCAGGTCTCCAGGGTGTGTACTTTTAGATGTTGCTAAAGTTCCATGCAATAGATGTGCCATCCACAGTTGAGAGATAAGAAGGGAGAAAGCCTTATCAGAGCATGACTAGAATCTGAAAACATACTGTTTGCATGCTGCAACACTGCCTCTGTGATATGGACTGAAATTACAGTTTTGTGGTTTTTTATAAATCCATTGATAAGTTCATACATCCTTGTGTTTTAATCAATTCTATCCCCAATGTCTCTCTTCCAGTTCATGCACATCATCTTCACCATTTTTCCTTCAAAATATTATGTGCTAATAAATTAATAAAAACAAAAACAAAACAAATCAAAAAACCTCATTGAGGCCAATTAGTGTTATCCCTATGTGCACAGGTATGAGGACATTTCCTGGAGCAGGAGTAGCCTCTAGGGAACCTGCATCCTTGAGGCAACTGATCTACCCTCTTTTAGCATCCATCAATCTACAAGAGCTCCTTTGCTAGCGGTGTGGTTTTGCCATCACTTCTTTTATAGAAGATAAGATTTTGTCCAGGTGATCTTATATAAGTCTAATACATGCAGACACTGTGAGTTCATTTATACAAAATCTACGTTGTGTCCACAAAACACTGTTTTCCTATAGTCACCCACTGTTCTGGCTTGTATAATATTTCTTTGATGATTTCTGTGTCCTGGGAGAAGAGAGGAGGTAGAGTGATACAAATGTCTGACTTAGGGCTCAACCCTCCACCGTCTCTTGATATCTGAACACTAATCCGTTGTGGGTCTCTTTGTTACTACAAAAAGAAGCTTCTCTGATGAAGATTATAAGATCTAATCTGTAGGAATAAAGACAAGTACTTAGTGTGCAGTGTAATAATATTAAGTCCATTTAGCAGAGTAATGTTACTAGGTTTCCCCTAGGTCCTAAGACCTATCCACTCATGAGTTCTTGTCCCAGTTAACAGTACCAGGCCTGGGCTATGTCTTGTGGAAAAGACTTCAATTCAATCAGAATGCTGTTGGTTGCTCCCACTGCCATCAGGTCACTATGGAGCTAATGGTCCAAAATTACTAGAAGTTGTTATTGTATTTCTCAGCTGTGTAACACTGTTTGTTTTTTTCTGCCTTGAAAGATCATAATAATAATGTAAAGTGTTCATACTCTCTTGGCCAGTAATAATGCTTTTGAGATGCTCTGCCTATGCATATAGTTTTTTATCTATATATAATTTTATGATCAATAATAGTATGTTTTCTTTCCCTGTAATTTACATGGCTCATTGTGAACACCCTGAAATACTATATATGCCAGGTGAGCATCTGTGTATTTCCAGCCTCAGAAGATGGTGTCAGAGGATATACTGAATAAGCTGGCTAGCAGGATAACCCAGACCAGTAAGCTTTGGTTTTAAATGAGAGATCCTATCTCAGTGAATAAGGTGGGAATTATGGGGGAAGATTCCTAATATCAATGTTTGGTCTGCAAATATGCACACAGATGTACACTACATACCTATATAGAATGAAAAAAGGAAAAATGAGTTGTTTATGTGGTATATGTAAATGCACATGTTTGTTTATATGTGAGCAAGTGTGTGTGTCTGTGTGTGTACACATTCATGTACACACATATCGAAAGCCCAGCAGACATCCTTGGATGTCATTCCTCTGATTTTATTTTTAAAATAGACATTCTCATTGGCTTGGAGGTTGCTAAGACAACCAGACTAAAGGATCAATAAGTCCCAGGAATCTGTCTCTCTCTTCCCAGTACTGAAATTACAAGCATGCACTTTTGTGCCCAGCTTTCTTTCTTGACATGGGTTCTGGGTACCCAACTCCTGTCCTCATGCTTTTAAGGCAAGGACTTAAAAGCCATCTCTCTAACATCTATATATCATTCAAAAATTCTACAAGAAACATAAAATATTTTTATCTTTATTGGTGTAAAAAAAAAATCTCAGGATTTTTCAGAAAGTATCTGTAAGTTTTAGAAGTGCAATTACAGAGAATTCTAGTCATGCTTCCCTCAGCTCTCACTCGGAATTGTAGGAAGCAGAGTCCCAGGTTGAAAGGATCTTCTGTCTCTCTTCCCATAGCTGAACTAAAGACAAGCTTTTGACCATGATTGACTTAATGTGACTTCTTGTGTTACAATATTCAGAGCCAAACAGCTAACAGAATGTCATGTTCAAATGGCACGAGGCTACTGGGTATGCTGTCTCCAGTTTATAGTGTCTGGGAATGAGTAGATAAGTTATTATTATTATTCCATTCCTCCTCCATCTGCCAGAGGAAAGGGAAATCAGTTCAGTCTACATTTTGACTGCAAGGCTGTTACCAAAGATTCATGGTCCAAATACACTCTGTATGTATCTTTAAAACTGGACTCAAGAATGAAACATCACTGTCAGAAAAATAGTATTCTGGTGCGAATGAGGCCTCAGGACTATTTGAAATAGGATTTGGGGACTCACTTCCAATTCTCCTTCACAAGTTTTCACCTTGTTTACTGGAGGCCGAGAGTGAATATTCTCATTTAATAGTCACTGGTCTGTCTTAACCCCAATTTCTTTTTATATAAAATGGAAACTGCCCCATCTGTGCTACTTTTTTATGTCAACATAATATGAGCTAGGGTCCCTGTAGAGAAGGGTACCTCAAAAGCCTCTATAAGATTGGGTTGTAGGCAAACCTGTATGACGTCTTCTTAACTAATGATTGATGTAGGAGGGCACAGTCCACTTTGGGTAGCACCAAGTCTGGTCTCATGGTCTGGAATTCTATGAGAAAGCAGGCAGAGAGAGTCATGAGGATCAAGCTAGTAAGTAGAACTTCTCCATGGCCTCTGCACCAGCTCTGACTCTAGGTTCCTCCTGTATTTGAGTTCCTTATCTGACTTCCTTTGGTGATGAATTGTGAAGTGGAAGTATAAGACAAATAAATCCTTTCCTCCCCAAGTTGCTTTGGCCACAGTGTTTATCATAGCATTTGCTATCCTGACACCGTCTACACCTGACTTAACAGACATGTAATAATCATGTAGTAATAGTGTTACAAGGAAGTTTTAGGTGTCACAGGATCTTAAAGAATATGCACTCTTTTTTTTTTCTCCATCATTCACTAGTCACATGATGTGGTGAGCCTCATTTTCCATATTCCTGAAGGTGATTACAGGCTTCCCTTAAAGTGCTTGTGTAGAAATAAAACTTCTCAAGTTGAGTGTCACTGATATGATAGTCTGAAATTCTCTAGGCTGCAAAACATTTTAAAGTATCATAACCAGACTCCCCATTTGAACTGGGCTGATGGTTCACTCAGTAACATTCTTGAACTACAAGTGTGAGGACCTGATTTTGAGCCTCAGAACACAAGTTTAAAATATATAGGCACAGAGATGTAAGCCCATAATCCCAAAGCAAAGGAGATATATCCAGGAGAACTCATAGGGATTCAAGCCAGCTAATTTAATACAATCAGTCAATTCCAGGCCCAGATAAATATATGGAGAATGAAGAGTGATGTGGACAATATCTGGCCCTGACTTGTCACTCCATGTGCATTTACACACACACACACACACACACACACACACACACACACACACATACACACACACATACACACACATACAGAAGGAGGGTTTGAGGGTGAGGAGAGAAAAATTCCATACTTAACTCATATGAGAGTCTCAATATAAGCATCAACATACTAAGTAAAAATGCCTTTCAGTTATACATAAAAGCATAAATAGATTTCATATTTAGTCTTCATTCCAATTCTCCAAATACCTCAATTTACATATTGAGTATTCTAAAATTTATAAAATTCAATAAACAGAGATAAAAGATAAATACAAAACATGACTCCTGTCCATTCATGTTGAATAAGTGATGCTTAGTCGGTTTTGGCAAAGACACTGACATAGTATTAGCTTAGGACAACCTAGACAAAAAGACACTTGTAAATCATTATGAATGTTATGTTGATTTCTTATCTTTCCTGTTGTCTTTTAATTTCTGTTATAGGCTGTAAAATATTTGTGTTTATATGCATTATTGAAAAATTGATAAGAGAAAATAAAGTTTCCCATTCTGATTCTATCATCACTATCAGTGTTTACTATTAACATTTGTTGTATTTTCATTTTTTTAATTTTGTTAATTTTACAAATGTTTTAAAAATGTTATCACAGGAGATCTCACAGAAACCTTGTCAAGAGCAGAGTAAGAGGTAAGCACACCTCAACTTCTAGGCCACCCTGAGACCTCTTCACTGAAGCCAGGGACACAGTCAGAGCTTAGTCCCCACACCCAAACCTGCCATAATCCAAACAAAACTGGAAGTATACCCCTCCAGCAATTTTCAGAAACATACAGCAGGCTGCATCATCACATACAGACATTTAGAGATCCTACAGAGCCCATGTCCAGAGCAGAGTGTAAAAATGCCTTTCAGTTATACATAAAAGCATACACCAATTGTTCTATAAGTTGTGAGACCCCCCTCCCAGCAATTTCTAGAAACACATAGCAGGAGGGATATCTCATAGCCAAACTCCACCTCCAAAGCGAGCTGCATCATCACATAGAGATATCTAGAAATCCTACAGAGCTTGCGCCCAGAGCAGAATAAGAAAGCTGAATAAGAGAGCTGACTAAGAGTCAACTAGAGTCAACTGAGAGCTGACTAAGAGCAAACCCTGTGGCAGATGGAGACACACCCCCGGACCCACAACAGATTAAGAGCCAACTAAGAGTGAACCACGGAAGCAATGGGCATATGCTAGTGCAGGAATATATATAATAATATAAAGAAAAACAAAGCACCACCAGAAGAAACTGGTGATTCTACACCAAGATCTGAACACAGCAATGAAGATGAAACAGAAAAAAAAAACTTAAAAAAAAACCTTTATGATGATTATAGAAGCCTTAAAAGAGGATATAAAAATTGCTTTAAAGAAATAAATAAAAATAGCAACAAAAAGTTGGAAAAGAATAATAAATCCTTGAGAGAAATTAAAGAAAACCAAGAAAAGAAAAACCAACAGATGAAAGAAACATTACAAGAACTAAAAATTGAAATAGAAGCAATAAAGAAGGCACAAAATGAGGCAAATGTGGAAAAGAAAATCTGAATAAATGAACTGGAACTACAGATACAAGCATAACCAACAGAATCCAAGAGATGAAAAACAGAATGTCTGGAGTGGAAGATACAATAGTGGAAATAGATACATCAGTCAAAGAAAATAATAAAACCAAAAAAGGCATAACACGAAATGTACAGAAAATTTGGAACAGCATGAAAACACCAAACCTGAGAATAATTGGAATAGAAAAAGAAGAATACCAGCTCAAAGGCACAGATAATATATTCAATAAAATCATAGATGAAAACTTTCCCAAACTAAAGAAGGAAATGCCTATAAAGATACATGAAGCTTATAGAACACCAATTAGATTAAACCTTCCAAAAAAAAAAGTCTACTTGCCACATAACAATCATGCCTCAAAACATACAGAACAATGAAACATATTAACAAATGCCAAGGAAAAAAGGCCAAGTTACCTATAAAGGCAGACCCATTATAATAACATTCAACTATTTAATGAAAGCAAGTAGGTCTTGGTCAGAAGTTATACAGATACTAAAAGAGTATGGTTGTCAACCCAGACTACTATATCTAGCAAAACTATCAATTACCATAGCTGGAATAAACAAGATATTTAATGACAAAATCAGATTTAAACTATACCTATCCACAAAGCCAGGCCTACAGAAAGCACTAATGGAAAAACTTCAACTAAAGGAATCCAGATACACCAAAGAAACCACTAACAATTGATAATCCCACAGAAGAAAAGCTCAAATAAAGGAAATACATAAAGCTACCACCAAAAATGACAAGAAATAGCAATCAGCAGTCATTAATATCCCTTAATATCAAGGGTCTCAATTCAACTATAAAAAGACACATCCTAACATAATGCATATAAAAACAGAAGCCTTGAGTTTTTCTGCATTAAGTTTTATACTGGCTGTCGTCTTCTTGTAAATCGCCTTAATTATATTTAGGTATTCTCCCTGTATTCCTGATCTCACCAGGGCTTTAATCATAAAGGAGTGTTGGATTTTGTCAAAGGCTTTTACCGCATCTAAAGATATGATCATGTGGTTTTGTTCCTTTAGTTTGTTTATATGATGGATAACATTTACAGTTTTTTGTATGTTAAACCAGCCCTGCATTTCTGGGATGAAAACTACTTGGTAGTGGTGGATGATATCTTTTATACATTGTTGTATACAGTTTGCCAAAATTTTGTTGAGAATTTTAGCATCTATATTCATGAGGGAAATTGGTCTATAATTCTCCTTGTTTGTTGTGTCTTTGAGTGGCTTGGATATTAAGGTAATTGTGGTCTCATAAAAGGAATTTGGCAATATTCCTTCAGTGTCTACTGTGTGAAATAGTTTGAGGAGTAACGGTACTAATTCTTCTTTGAATGTCTGGTAGAATTCGGCACTAAAACCATCTGGACCAGGGCTTTTATTTTTAGTCATCAGAGAAT